>UESW01002886.1:85770-148061 GCA_900491605.1 Calamus simplicifolius
CGGACAAGGTCTACACTAACTTGGGCCACCACAGCCCAAAAGGAAATCTAATTGGTACTTTCTATCTTCCTTAACTGGTTATAAACCATCCAACTAACTCCTATCCACATTATATTATAATCTAATAAATTTTTTTGACAAAATTATCCCTATCCTTTTTGTAAAAATTATTAATTCGTTTCTCCAAATAAAATCATTTCTTCTTTTTTTCTTTTTCTCATGTCTCGCTGTTGTTATCTCTTTTCTTATATCTCTAAACAAAAATAAACTGTGGTATTATTCGTCCATAGAAAAGAAAAATATCGAATAGAAAAAATTAAAATAAAACAAAAACAAAAAAATATAGTTATAAGAAAAGTCTAATTGAAAAAATAAAAAATAAAATAATTATTTTTAAAATTATTTAATTATTTAATTATTTAAAAATGAATTAATTTAAAAAAATAAATTAATATATATATATATATATATTTATTTAAATTAAATATATTTTTAAAAAATAAATAAATATTTTTTTTTAAATAAATTAAATATATTGATTTTTTAATATATTGTTTTATTTTTAAAATTTATTATTAAAAATTTATTTATATAGATTTATTTATTTATATATTTAATATATTAATTTAATAAATTAATTAATTAAAAATAAATTAAATATATATAAATTTATTTTTTGTATAAATAAAAAATAAATTTATTTTTATATTTAAAAATATTTTTAAATAAATTAATAAATTATTTATTTTTTAATTTATTTTTTAATAAATTAATTAATTTAATTTTTCTTATTATACTTTGTTATTAATTAATTTAATTAATTAGTTTTAAATTACTATTTTTAAATTAATTTACTTAATAAATTAAAAATTAATTACTATTTTTAAAAAATAAAAAAATTAGTGTTCTTACAACTTCCTTGATAATGTAGTAATTTAAAATTGGTAATGTCTAATTACATTACTTTTTAAAATTTAAAAAATACTTACTTTTTGTTATCAACTAATCAATCCATTCATATTATCATAATATAATTATTCTATTAATTTTAATTAATTTATATAATAAAATAATAAAATATAATAAATAAATTATGATAATTGAAAGTTTAAGAATCAAAAAAGATTTGAATAAATGTTTAAAGATTAAAAATATATTTTAATCTTAAAAAATAATTAAATCTAGTATCTTCTATTTATATATAAATACTTTGATTTAGGTGTATTTTGAGTGAAGTGTATTTTGAGGTATTTTAAAAAAATTTAATAGATTTAATTTAGTATGAATTTGATTTAGGGGTATTTAGGAATTTAATGTTATATGCCTGAATCTGTTTGTCATACTAAATACAGTAATCAATATTATCTATGTATATCAAGCATAGTAATCAACTACATCCATCTAGTGTATAATCTACATTATCAATGCCCAAACACAATCTATATATATAATGCTTTGATTTAGAAGATAACTTGGATTATCTCATGAAAAGTAATCTAGATTACCACTGCAAGATAGATTTTCATTCAAATACATACCAAACATATTATCTGATGGATCCCTTTAAACTAATAGATAATCTGGATAGATTACCTACTACCAAACGCCTCTTCATATTTACGATTAATTGCAGAGATTTAGATGTATCCTTATGATGACCAAAGTAACGGCCAGGTGAGAAATGCACAATTTTTTTCCTCCATCTGATGCATTCTCGTGTACTGGATTCTGCTGCAATTTATGATGGCGCGTGAGAGAGGAACTACTAATGTTGTGATGTCCGTTTCAATCGGAGGGCCTATCTGCATCCATTAATCCTTTGGAAACTTTAGATCTTTTCGGATTGAAGTGTGCCTTGACTGACAGGGAATTGGAATCACTTTCTCGGTGAAGACTTTCGTATTATCTCAACCTCTTTTGTTCAGAAATTTATTGTCCAACTGCAGGACAGCCTAAAAGAGAGGAGTCTTGATTAAAAAAATATGGTTTCTCATGCCTTTCATGCCACCAGCTAATGAGTTAATGAACCTCAGCCAAGTTTGCCCACAAGTTGAATCTTTTTAGGAAATAATTTATGCAACCATACGTATAGGCCCAATAAGTTTTAACACATACTGCACATTCGATGGCATAGATGTGCAATTAATTCGTACATCCGATGCACGCTTACTATACCACTCTTTGGTGCAGCAAAAATTTTTTCATCTTCTTACTTTTAACAGCTTGAACCAATTATATTAGAAATAAAATTTTATTTAATAATTTTTATTAGGACCAAAATTTTAATTTTTATATTTGAAATAAAGTGTGAAACTATGAAATCAAATTTTGACTATTTTATTTGGAAACCAAATGAAAAGAAATTCATAAAATAATTTTAATATATATTTTTAATATAAAAATAATAATTTTAAAAGATAAAGAATTTATATTTGATGATTCAAAATAAAATTAAAGAAAACAATAAAGGTCACCTAAGAATTTATGCAAAAACCTAGCTTTTATTTTGGTTTGAAAGACCCAGAGAGAAGCATTTTGATTAAAGGTTGAGAGGAGTATTATTTTAGTTTGATGGGTAGCATGAGAAATATAAATATTTTTATTTGAATTCATGAATTTTAATCCATCTTTCTTATAAATCTGATTATTTTTTGGGGAACAATGGCATCATAACGCGAGAGGATACGAGTGGGCATCCTTTAGACTTAATTGGTTGATTGGGTAGAAGATGAGAATTAAGCATCCATTTAAATGAGCTTTTTAGCTCTCTCTTATTATATCCATTCGTTTCTGAAATGATTAAAAACTATCCAGAAAATATTGCACATTTTGGTTTCTTAAAGAAAAAAAAAAAAAAAAAGAATCACTTTGGCGGACAGTCGTAGTACAATGTTTAATCCAAACACAAATTAATTTTTTCCTTAGTTTATCCCAAGGGTTATAACTTAATTATAAGCATGCATTCTTACGTTAGATTCCCATGGACACCATGAATACATTATGTGAAATGGGACGAGAGGATTGGTGGCGGGGTTCAGGGAAGAGAATTATTGCAGCACGACAACAAATACTCAACAAGAAAAAAAACAAAAAATAATATGGCCCGAGGCTATCAGGAAAGCGAGCGTAGAATTTGATTAGAGCCAGCTAAAATTCAAACGCAGTACCTCCATCTCCATGCGGCGGTCGCTATCGTGGACCATCCGGCAAGAATCGTATGGCTGACAAGTCTCGGTGAACGGTGCCGCACGGCAGCTCATCCACGGGCTGTCGTCAAGGTTCCATGACGACAATTCAATCTGCGTTCCCGTTTATCTCTACGGTCTAGATAAGTGGGGAGTCTTTATTTGCACCGTAAAATTGCTCAAAAACATCCTTTCTTTCGTACTGAACTTTTTTTTTAAATTAATTTTTAAATTATCCTTAAAATCTTGTTTCTCCTTTCTCGTATGCTTCACGACCCCTCCCTCTCATCCTTCAGCTTTCCCTTCTTTTTCGTTCGTTTCGATGACCCTGTTTGCTCTGAGAGCTTCTTTTGGCTTTCATTTCCTCATTCGCTTCGACGGCTTTTTTTTTCGGGCACCAACCTTTCTTTTCACTTTCTCTTACCTCGATGCTCGAAAAGAGAGAAGAGCCAAAGCAAACGGAAAAGAAGGAAAGCCGGAGCGAACCGAAGAGGGTTTTATCGAAGCGAATAGGAAAGGAAGGAAGCCGAAGCAAACTGAGGGTAGAAGAGGATTCATCGGAATGAATAGGAAAGAAGGGAAGCCGAAAGGCTGCCGAGCGAATCAAATGGAGGTTCGTCTGAGCGAATAAAGAATAGAAAACCTAAAGAACTGCCAGAGTGAAATGGGGAGAGAGGGTTTATGGAGCCAACGAAAAAGAAAAGAAGTCGAAGGGCTGTGAATCAAAGGGGGGAGGATGGGGGCCGGAAGCATATGAAGGAGGGGGTGAGGTTTTTAAGGATAGTTTATGAATTAATTTAAAAAAAAAAATTTGCGGGGGGGGGGGGGGGGTGTTGTACGACTAATTTTTGCGGTGCAAATAGAAGCTCCCAGATAAGTGGAGGACCACGTGATCGCTGGACCAGGTTAGCCTAGCTCCCAGATAAGTGGAGGACCACGTGATCGCTGGACCAGGTTAGCCTTCTAGAGCTCCATGGGACCAGCAAAGTTGAACACGTGAAGTCCAAAAATAGACGCCAAGAATACTGATGGATGAACGTGCCTTGTCGTCGAAGGAGGGTGGAAGCCGCTGGAAGTTTTACCAATTACCGCAAGAAGCCCTGCTGGAAAATATCATCTGAACCGTCCACGTGAAGTTTTCCCTTCTTTTAGCTGGGCGAGACGCGTGGCACACTAACCCTCTCAACCGGAGGGTTCCCTAACGCCGTTTACAATCCACCAAAACTGATCCATTTAGAGGTTACAATGAACAATAACACTTTCTATTGCTCACTGCTCAGCGTAGCCTTGATGAAAATGATCATTCCAAACTAATATAATCTTACCATCACATTACACATAAGACTATTTATGAAAATGATCATGCATACGATCTTTCTATGTAGCAATCTTCATAGTTTATTGCCCTAGTTTTATTTGTTAATATAAGAGGTATAGATTTAACTCTAGAAGAACTTAAGCAAACTTGTACCTAATTAAGTTTTAATAATAATAATAATAATAATATAGCATGCTATAGATATATAAAAGACTTGGATGCATTTTGAAATACCATGAGGCTTTAAGATCGTATTTGCCAATAAATTGATAATTTTATATTTATCATGCAATTCCAATTTAAAAGGCTAAATTTACCAAAAATTCCTTAAAAAATCTCTCTTTATTGTATTTATCTACGTATCAATATTTAAAGATTCTTTATTTAAAAAGAAATATTTAGAAATTCCCAAGACTTGAACTAGAAAGCATCCATTTGGATGATATAATTTTTTGTATAATACTATTTGATGTTCAAAACATATACATTTTTGTATATTTTTAGCTATGAGATTCTAATAATGCCAAGATCATTTGGCCATATAACTATTAACTACTACAATCACTCTTTGTTTGGTAGAAGCACTAACTTATTTTTCGTAAATAATGGTAATGGAAAAAGAATAAAAATATAAAAATATCACCACCAATCCAACTAATACAAAAATTTTAATTTTAAAAAATAATTTAATGAAATAAAGTGAATTAATGCTATCATTCCTATTATAAAACAGCAACCATAGATGATTAAAATTAAATGATCATTATTGAGATCGGCATTTAGATAATTTATTGATTTATATGTATGATTTTTTGTTTCACAAGTAGCACATATATCATATTTTCATTTTAAAAAATTACATAAATTTATCATTATTTTTTAATGATCGAAGACGCGTGAGATAGTATTATTTTCTAATGAAATGATGGTGATATACGGATTGCTTATTAAATGAAAACTAATTATATTAATAAATTATATCTAAATTTTATTTTTTAAACATCAATATGGCCATTTTCTTTTTAAAAAAAATTAGAGCTTGGTTGATATCAAGGTGGACCGACAGCTCTGGCCTCTGGGATCTGTATCGGCAGCGAAACGGTGTATGGCTTTCATTTCTGGAAGTCAGAGTTCGTCAAAATCAATTTTAATGAAAGTGTTCAGGAGGACTCGCGGGCTCTACTTTTTTTTATTCAAGGGACTGATGGAGCTCTGTTGGCGGCTGGAGGTTTAAGTCTCCTAGACTTTTCGGTCCCTCTGTAGAGCTTTACGCAGCTTGGACGGGTATCTTCTATGCTATTCGGATTCTTCATGCTCATAGTCTCCTTATTGAAGGAAACTCGTTTATTGTCATTCAATGGCTTCAGAAGGAGTGTGCAATCATGTTCCTACTAATCCACTGCTGCATGACATCTGGATTGACCTTCGGGATGTCTTTAGAGCTCATATCCATTTTCATGGTGAAGTCAATTCTGCTATGGATTGAGTAGCGACGTAAGTGATTCATCATTTTAACTTTTGGTTCTAAATTTAGATAATTCATATTTTTTTTATTTTTATCAAATTTTATATTCTAATATATTAGAATTAATTTATACGTGTGATCATCCGCTTGGGAAAAAAAAATAAATAAATTCAAGGAGAAGACTGAAGATCTGGATGATTTTTGTTAAAAAAAAAAATCCAACACGGAGGCTTCACCGACTCAAACAGATGCCATCCTCCGAGAAGTGCTGGGACCTAACGGAAATTCCCAGGAGACCGTCACAAAAGCCGTTATCGGCGACCACGTTTCCACCCGGGGAATCGGGCAGTTATCGTACGAACAAACAAAAGTGCGACTGCTCACAGGCCGTTTTCTCGGCTCCGTTTAATGCTCACTCCCCCTCCCTCCTCTCCTCTCCTCTCACCCAGATCTGAGGAAAAACAAAAAAACTTACGTTAATCTCAGTCTTTTTCAGTCCGTCTCGCGTGATGACGAGTCGGATGTCGAAGGAATCTCTTCCCGGCGGGAGGAATGCGGCCGCCGGATCGCAGCATCTCCGGCGTGGGAGAGGGCTCGCCGCCGGAGGGGGCTCGAGAGACGGGGACGAGAGCTTGGATCTCTTCGCCACGATCCGCCGGCACCCATTGATTAGCTCCACCACCACCGAATCCGGCGGCCAGAATGGTTTGGATCCATGTTTTTTTTTTCATGAATTCTTGCTCTGTCTTCTTAGGATCGACAGATTTCTTAATGATCAGAAATATTATGTTCCAGCATAACTTGAATTTGGTTATCGCTTTTTTGTCTTCCAATCAAGATAGAAGAATTTCCTTTTTCTATAGAATTTTAGATATTATCACTTTCCTAAAGAATTTCCCAGGATATTAATTTTATCCAGCTACATTCGGGCTTTTAATCGACAAAGATTGACACCTTAGCTGCATTTTCCTCACAAGATCTTTCCTCTTTCTCTACTTCAAAAAAAAAAAAAAACTTTCCTCTTTCCTTTTAAGTGTTATATTATCATCCAGAATATTTAATAGTTGAAATTTTTGACATTACTCGGTTGTTATGCGTTTATGTTCTGCTGAGATTTAATTGTTTTTGAAGCATTTTACTCATATTCCTTAGTGGATAATCAATTATCGTAATGGTGGCGATCAGCTACAGGACTGCTTAAATTGGAGAGCATATCAACCGGGTCGGCAAAGTGGGGGAGGAGTGGAGCAGATGATTTCCTATCAGTCGACATTGGCAAAAGCGATTATGATTGGTAATTAAAAAAAATATTTATTAAAATACTCTCATCTTTTGCGCTCTGGAAGATTTAGATTTGCCAATTTCGCAGGAGAAACGTATATATATATATTTCATATATAATCGTATCGATTATTGCTTTTTACCAACTCGATGTTCAGAAATTTTCGAACCTTTTCAAATTGTTTATTCTTAAGAATCAAAAATCCTGTGCCAAAATAATATTTGGCAAGAAGTTGGCCTGATATGCACTTCAAAGATTCATGAGAAAAATGATAACAAACATTCATACTTTGAAAACAAATATCGATTCACAAAGCAACCATTTCCTAAGGCAATTTATGGTCACACCTTTCTTATTAAAGTCATGCAAATTGAAGTCATAAATTCTCAAACACTAATTTAAGACATCCTCGGTTGGGTTTGTTACATTTCTTGACATGGCATCAAGAATTTGATTTTAACAAAAACATTTTTTTTTTTTTTTGGGAGTCTCTCTCCAAATCTACGTTAACCAGAGATCACATTAAGTAGGATCACTACACGTTATGTTTTTAAAAGAAAGAAACGGCATCCATTAAAAACTCAAGGCTCGACATGGTTATGTGACAGTAAGATCCAAGCTTTGAAACGTTTGAATCAGTGAGCACTACTCATCAAGTTTTTTAGTTTGATATTTTATTCTCATCGTAGTTTTGTCTCCTTCTTGTCAATCACTCTGCAGTTTCAACGATACCGAAGCCACTGATAACTTTACCAACGTTCAATCTAAAATCATGATGTGAATCTATTGCTACTAAATGGAACAGCAAGCTGTGGATATTTCCAAACACCTCTCCCTTTCTAAGGAAGTGCATCATCCTTGAGTACGCTAGCTTACATCCAAAAATCAAATTTTGTGGTGGAAGCAAAAGAATGCTTATATCATTCATGCTGATCAACTCCTGTTCTGCCGCATAAGGATCTGATTCAATTAGAAAGAGGATTCTGAGATTTGACTTGAGCATGTCTGTAATCCAAACCATATATTTATGTACTGTAGACTTGTAGTCCCTCTATTTTCAAGTCTATGGTATCTTCCTTTTCTTTCAGTAAATCTGGAAGCTAACCACAAGTTTGATCTGGCTTCGATGGACAGGCTCCTCACTCCCCCTGGCACTCCTCTCTTCTCTTGTTCAGATGCTAGTGAACATCAACTGTCCTCGACTGCTCCAAGGAACTGTTCCAATGTCAGACCAGTCTCAACTACAAAAGTCTCAAGGGTAAGCTTCAACTCCCTCTGCCACCTTGAAGATATTTATAATTTTGCAACATAACTGCAACAAACAATTATTCTCTCCAAAAACTGTTGCAATTGTTTTACTGCAATATAAATTTCCTTTAAACTTCAATTTTCTTTCTTATGGAACATTACTTGCCTATACTCAATTTGTAACACTTAGATAATACCTATTTTATAAGTTTCCTGCGGTATAACAAAAGTGCCTGCTTGTTTATTTAACTAAGTCAAGACATCCTACTTGCAAGAATTGAGGTCAAAACATCTCCATTTTCTCCTGCAGTTATCCGTTTCTCAGTCAGAGAATGAGCATTCCACCAGACCAACCAGAAGTAGTTCAGCCACTCGTCCTTGTATCTCTAGTACAAATCCCTCCAGCAATTTCTCTAACAACAATAGAACATCAGTCCTCAACACTAGCTTAGCCTCGGTCACCTCTAGACCCACAACACCTGGCAAACGCCCAATCACTGCATCCACCACAAGGACAAACTCAGTGCCAGCCTCCCGTCCATTGCCATCACGTCCATCCACCCCTTCCAAAACTCGAATACCTTCCAGTTCTTCTTCTGGAGATAAACCAAGACAATTAGCAAATTCTAGACCCTCTACTCCAACTGCTCGACCTCATGTTCCTTCTACTAATTCAAATTATAGTTCAACCACTTCAGCAGCTCGTTCGAATTCGAGACCATCAACCCCAACTCGTCGCAACCCTACACCAACCCCAGCTCCCACAACCTCAAACTCCAGACCATCAACTCCCAATCGTCGCACCCCAGCACCAGCACCACCTCCAACAATGGCTCGCCCCCCTCTGTTGGTCGTCTTCCGACGACAAGCAGCAGAACCCCTTCCCCCAGAATCCGTCCTAGCTCACCAGTCCCACAAGCCCGACCTCCAGCAAAGTCAGTGGCCCACCCAGATTTCCCCCATGATTTTCCACCAAACCTTAGGACGAAGCTGCCTGAAAGACCCATTTCTGCCAGCAAGCAACGCCCAGGGGTGCCATTAACAGCCCAGGCAAAACCAAATTCTGAGGCAGCAGCTCGAATGAGCTCAAATCGACAGCAGTCCTCGCCCATCATCAATAGAGGCAGGCTCCCAGAAAAATCGACAAGGGACCGATCACACAGCAATGGGCACGGTGTTAGCCTGTTTGAAACTCAGAAGGCTGTTGTATCAGAGGCCACAGTCAGGAGACCCACCAAGCCAGCTTCATCCACAGAAAGCAACGGATTCGGAAGGACAATCTCCAAGAAGTCGCTGGACATGGCTCTCAGGCATATGGTGAGTTCTTTAGATGCTGCATGTTTGGTGAAATCGTCAACATTCTGATGTTAAGCCATTGTAATTAATTTGATTCCAGGACATCCGGCAAGGCATGGGGGGCATTCGCGGGGCGTCTCTCTTCCCTCAGAGCATTCGCTTGAGCACTTCAAAAGGCCGGTCTGTTCGCATATCTGAACCTGCAGTTGTCACTGTTGACACAGCAGCACCTCTTGATGATGAAAGAATGTGGAACATGACCAGTAGAGAGAATGGAAGTTATAATGGCATGATCTCCGGTGACAGCCATTTAGCCAACTCAGATGATGGGGATGGAGTGATGAGTTCTGCAGCTAGGGAATCTGTTAATGCAAGAGTGAATGAGCTGGATATCTATGACAGCTCCCGGTATGATGCAATTCTGCTAAGAGAGGACTCCAAGAACTTGAATTGGCTGCACAACATCGAAGATAAGTCCAGCCCTGTGTTTGATCATCGATTTGAGCCGCTGCCAGAACCTTTCAGCCTTATTTGATACCTTTGATTTTGCTTCCCTTAGTAATTTTGTAATTAATGATCTTCTCTTTTGATGTTATTTATGCTTTAAGATGTTCTTCTTGAGATTCTTCCACGCTGTGTATTTTTATAATTCCATAAATGATTCTATAAGTTATTTAGTGCATTGTGTTCTTAATTGGTAGATGTTTCAGCAGTAGGTAAAGTACGCGTTTGTTTTTTATTTTTTTTTTTGGAAAAAAAATGTGAACATCTGACCAAAACCAGCGGCAACAACGAACGGCAAAACCATGGCAAAAAAACGTTTTTCTTATTTCCTGGGTTATTTATAGCTGTGTAACAGGCATTGTTTTGAAACATCAAGAATAACTGATTTTATTTCAATGTTGCACAAGCTTAGGTTTTTAATATCCTTTTGTTGCTTATTCAAGATGGGCGTTATAGCATTTTACATGAACTTTAAATATATCAATAATTACAAGGTGGATACAATTAAAAGTTAAATATCAAATATTACTAAACTCAGTGCGAAACTACTACTACTATATATAATCTTTATGTCAAGCCAAGCCATTGCAACAATCGAATCCTTATATTTAACAAACATTGCCCTGTTACAATCACCATAGCATATACACAAGTGCCTAGAAATAACCGCAGTAATTTACAGGTTTTAGTTCAAAAACGTATTGCAGGTGCCCTAAAATCCTTTTTCTTAGAAAAAAAATGCCTTGATATGCGCTAACAGTCACCATTGTTGTTGGTGACCATTATTTGATATCATGAATGCAGCAATCTTCCCCTAAATTACAACAAACACCACAGATTCCCATTAGTTTGCTCAGAGGCAACACCAGCAGGGACTGTAAAAATATGAAAAAAGCTTTAATAAAAAAAATACTGATTACAGGAAATATAAAATCTTTGGATTTTTTTTCCCCTCTGTGCTCCAACGTGTGGACTCGGAAAAGGAAAAATGGTCTCCACTCTTTGCCTGGAAAATCAACAATCAACAATTGAAGGTGAGGAGATTGAAGGAGGTAGTGTGCACGTCATGCTTTGTGCTCTTGCACGGTGTCAACGTTTGGCAAACTCGTGGTGAACTATTAATCAGGGTAATGGATGCTAAACAAAGCTAGTCATGTAAATGGTTGCTTTTGCTGACTAAATTGTTAGGAGTCAGTTATCGCTAGTTTGCAACAATTAGCGGCTAGTGATTGCCATTTGATAGCCAAAAATTCCAAACACTAGAGGAAATATGGAGGACTTGGAAAAATCTGACTGTTGTTCAAACATGGTTTGCAATGTGGCCATCCAATTCATTATGATGCCAACATTTTATCAAAATTTCCAAAAGGATGGATAATAATGATAAAATATTAAACGTTATACCAGCTAGCATTTCTTTCCAATGGTGCATCAAATACATTACACATGGTTTGTGATATCTGGCAACAATACGTATGATCATGGCATTTGTTGCTTGAAATCATGTGCCCAAATGGGGCAATTACTTTATGCACATGATCCAACAAAAAATTCCAAATTTTAATCAGAGAAAAGAAGAAAAAGAAGAAACTAAATTAAACTAAGGTCAATTTGGAAACTAACTTCAGAATTACGAAACAGAAAATGCTCTGTAGCCCTCCTTCTCAAGCTGTCTTGCAAGTGAAACATCACCAGTCTTTACAATCGAGCCATCCTCCTGAACATGTCCAAGCAAGAAGGCTTTGTGTTAAAGTAATCTAACCATAAATTAATACAGAAGACAATGCAGATGCAGTGACTACAAATTACCATCAAACTGTTTGATCAAGAGTCAAGACCATGCAACAAGTAAATGAATTTCAAATGGTCCCAATTCACATATTATGGTGCTTTGTCACGACAGAACACACTGGACTAGGGGAAAAAGAAGCAAAAGATTTGTAAACGTGTGGAGTTGAACAATGGACCACCCAAGAACACCAGAAGAATGAAACAAAAAACATATCTAGATTCAAATGCTATCATTTGCAGATAACATTTAAGTTCAGCTTGCCTAAATGGCTGATGCCCTTGTTTAACTAGCCAATTCTGAAAAAGCTCTTCGGATATTCCAACATAAGGGGTCTAACATATTGATTAGTACTGGCAAGACAAGACAACTCTTTCCAGAAATTATTTGCAACTCAGGTCAACTCTTTTCAGAAATTATTAGAAACTCAGGTTAAGACACCACAATAGCCAGGAAATCCTGGAACAAATTAGCATGTTCAAGATGCCAGAAATAGGATCCGACAAGGACTATACCATCCTTTCTAGCAAGTAAACATTTCTTGATAGATACCCTAAAAGTCTGATTCATAGAAAAGTAACTTCAGGATAAAAAATCATGAAAAAGCTACATTAAAAAAATCCATAAAAAATGGTATGACAAATTTGACAGAATAATGGTCGGTAAAATAAGCAATTAACTCTTCATGCTATTCTCTGATCCTGAATCTATATATCTCTTACCATGATATGCACATAGCTGGGCTTGATATAATCCAGAAGACGCTGATAATGTGTGATCATCAAAACTGAATTATTGGGTGTTAAAAGGCCATTAACTGCTTTTGCTACATCTTGAAGTGCATCAACATCTAACCCTGAATCAATCTCATCTAAAATTGCTAAATCTGCCGCAAGAACCTGAAAATACAGGAACCCAATATGATGCTGAATATATTATAGCACAAGCAAGGTAAGTATCATATTTTGAAAGATATAACTATGTACACATAAGCAAGTAACCAATCACAATTTTGGCAATAAAGTTATCACTTGTAAGGGAACTGACTACAACATGGAGTCTAGCATAGTCACTGCAAAGAGACTGTGTATAATATATTCATAAACCATAGACCAATTTCTGATTCCCAGAGGCCTCTGTTATACGCACAAAGAGATACCCCCATCATCTTTACCCGTTTGCAACTCCAATAAAATCAAATGAGAGGAATACATCTTGTTGTGGACCAAGATAACCAGGACATAAATGCAATGCGGGAACTTATTCAAATCTATTTATTAGATATGTGAACAATGATGACTGGGATTTCTAAAAACTACTGGATTGGTAAATTTTTTGGCCTACCAGTACACTTCCCTCAGGATTATCATAATTCCACAAGATTGCGAACTTCAGTGATGCCAGCTAACATAATTCAAATCATTAAGCTAACATAACAAGAAGGTATTGTGATTGTTAAGTAGTTGGATCTTGGCAGGAGTCCACAATATTACATATGCACGTCTCCTTTCCATCTCTTCAAGCAAGAGAATATGCTGGCATTTTAAGTACACTGAACTCTATGCACTTCATCTGTTTTTTCCCATGTCTATTTCATAAGTTAAAGTTACACTATCTAGTTGACAATTAGTTTAAAATGCTTATATATTCTTAGAATATAAGTTATTTACAAAATTGGCAACAAATTTGGTTTATAGGGGAACATAGAAATTGAAGCTATTGTTATGTTAAATGTCAATAATTGGTAACAAAAACTCCTTGCAAACCAAAGAAAGCCATGGGGGTGTCTGCATTTGCTTCCTCTCAAACATGTTACAGTAATATAGTCAAATGATATATTTTATTCCTTCTCATCAAAAAGGGTATAATTTATTTCCTTATAACAGGTTTAGCCGATGTATTATGTTACATATTTGATTATCATAATCTTACCATATAAAGCGCTTATGGAGAACAATATTAAGAAGTTATTGCAGCAGAATCAGTCAATTGTGTTATTAAGTTATATGATGATGAAAAAGTCTTCTATGATTATAAGAAGATAGAAAAACGTGTTTGCTGAGAAAGGAAGCAAATATGTCATATGCTTATGAGATTTAAGGAAAAGGGTAACATGTGATTTTTAAGTTAAGTCAACTACATTTGTACTTAAAACAAAGTAATTCCCCAGAAGATAATCATGCACATTGTAAGAAAAAGATGCCACTGTCATGAAAAATCAACAGAAGTCAAAGTTGAATATTTGGGTTAAATAACTTGGTTTTGTTGCTTAGTACAAAGATCAAATTACATACCGCAAGTTGTAAAATTTCATTGCGTTTCTTTTCGCCACCGCTAAACCCTTCATTCACATTTCTGTCTAGAAACCTTAGATCCATATTAATGGCTGCAGCTTTGGGAGACACGTAACTATAGAACTGTAAAAATGCAACCATTAATGAATTCAAGACATCCATAAGTTTTTTAAAAAAAGAAGCCAGTGAAAGACAGGAACAATATAAAATCCATGTCCATACATATTCTTCACTTAATTTATATAGCTAAAGAAACAAAAACAGAAGGATAGACATGGAAGCTTTACATTTAGACAAGCATTAGCTAGCATTCTTCCGTTATATAGGATAGTGACAGCTAGAAATCACTGATGCACAGCGTCTTCATTGATAACATCAGAATTATGAAAGCCATAATATATTTAGAATCACAGAAGTAGTTTCTTCAGCTTTCAAAACAAAAAACAAACTAATTCATTTTTTGTATGTATCAATATTTTTGCTAGTCATTCTCAAACTTGTAAAGCCTGATTGACCATGATTGAACACAGCTAAAGTAAACACTAACCTTGACACATCTAGTAAAAAAGATGGTACGCAGACACTTTAAGCAGAAAATTAGAAGAAGAAAAAGAAGAAAATCAGTACAACCGGCACAGTAACTGTAGCTGACTCTCTAAATTGCAAATAATGTTAATTCTCCATCTCTGGTAATTCCTACTTTATGGTTAAATAGCGATGTAGAAGAAAGAGCCCGCGGAAAGCATGGCATCAAGGAAGAATGCTTTGTTGATGCTAAAAAAAATCAATTTTAAATTGCGATAAATTGGATAGTAAAATTATTCATTCTTTCCTGCATTCAAGCAAGAAAAAGTACCTATCAACTCTGATAAATATTGTGGCATAAGATCCATATAGGACAGTCTTGGAACAGTCCTTTCAGTGTACCAACGATGACTCCAAAAAAGTGTTTGTTACAATATTTGATGTTCTAATGTTTTAAAATAAGAAAGAAATATAAATCACTACAATAAGGGCAAGAGAGACGTAGCTACTAGAACCAAACAAAAAAGCAAAATTATCCAAACCTCAAGAGGAGGTAGCTCAGGTAGCCCTTGCTTTTTCCTTCGAGCATTGTATGCCATGTTCAGAAAGTCAAAGTTGCTTACACCTGGTATCTCAACCGGGGTCTGGAAACTCATAAAGAGCCCAGCATGAGACCTTTCCTCTGGCTCCATCTCCAGCAAGTTCTCGCCTTTGAAGATAATGCTACCTCCAATTACCTCATAATCTGGATGACCAACGAGAACCTGCATGTATAAGCAAAAATCTGTAAAGCAATAAAATACAAAACTTGAAGTGTCAAGAAGAAATGAGATTGTGTCACTAAATCTAATTGTCTCATCAACCGCAGATACTCTAGAAGTGCTCAAAGGTTTTTTTAATGTGATGCATCTAGGCCATGCTTTAAGGTTTGGAATGAGACTATTTAACTAGCCTTTTTAACAAGTTCTTGAGAACAGAGAAAAACATTAGATGATTGGATAGGTACCGTGGTATTAATATTATGAGGATGTCACACAATATTAAATCAAATATTATGGAATTAAAGTAGAGTAGCCATGCTATAGAGATATTGAAAAGAATGATGGAACAAAGATCATGATTAGGAGAACACATACACATACAGAGAGAACACAGTTTAATGTATGATAAACAATAATGGGTAAGGTTAGGAACACATCGAGGAAAGCATAGGAGTTGCATCAGTTGTAGTTCATAGATGGAGAACCAACTGAACCAGCAAGAGCATGTACAGCAAAAATTTAAGGAATCTAATCAAGAAGCACAACCAGCACTGTGTTTAAGTATCAATAGAAGGAAAACAGAAACCCAAGATGACAAAGTTGGGTGGTGTAATCTCAATAGGAATGAAGGATGACAAATTCATAAAGTCAGCACCATATAATTCAGATAAGATTTGATGGTTAATTTTTAAGTTGCTATGTGGAAACATAGTTACAGATTAAACAACCAGAGTCACTTCTCGTTGTAATAAAATAGCTCAATATTCCAAATGTGCAGTTGTAGGATCACAAGCAATCATTTATAGGGCTGAAGATCTTCCTAAGTTATCAGAAGAATTATGAGGCTCATTATTTTAATATCTTTAGTTGATCGCTCTCTTCCGAGATTCTGCATTAGGTGCATCTCATTGTCTTGATGTAAAATGATATCAGCTTTAGTAACTACAGTAAAGATGGCATTGGCAACATGAAATTTGAAGTCTGGCATAACTTGATATGAGCTCCTGCTCTCATTCTACCTCTGGACTTCTTCAGTTTTTTCTTCAACTTATAACACTAACTATAGCTATCATCACTCCATCTAAATCACTTTTACCTGACTAAATTCAATTTTATTTCTATATCTCAACCTATTCAAATCTAGATTAAAAGTTAAGAAAAAACAAAACAATCTTTCAGCATCAATAATTTATGCAAATGTCCAACCACAATTTTAGTTTGAACCATGTGGTAACTGTGTCACTCTAGGCTCAGCTTTGCCATCAACGTTGGCTTTGTGAATGCTTAACTTAAGCCCAACATTTATAAAAATATACACACCCGCATCATCGAGTCCCATGCATTTCTCTGCCGTTCGATAATACATGATGGAAGCCTACGCCATTCAATTGTTCTCCCATCTTATTCTAATTCACTCTAAATACACAATAACAAATTAGAATAACAAAATTCCAGTTTTGACTAGTAATTCGCTCTTCTATAATCCAATTATACAACAGCTTCAATCATCAAATTAACACCACTAGTTCTCTGAACATTAATCAACGTTAAGCGAATGAAAATTATAAAAATAATAATAATATAAAAGAATGACCTTTGCGAGTGTGCTCTTCCCGGAGCCATTCTTTCCCATAATCGCGTGAACCTATTTGATCGAAAGCAAAGATTAAAAATTTCATAGAGGATATATAAAAAGAAACGAACGAATAGAGAAAGGAAGGGACACCTCGCCCTCGTTGATGGTAAGATTGACACCACGAAGGATCTCCTGTCCCGACTCCCCGATCACCGCCGTGAGATCTTTTACCTCCAGCAACACCCTAGGCGGACCGCTCCGGGGGCGGCGCCACCGGCGGCGGGTGAGTCGACGGGGACCGTGGCCTTCGGCCGGAGAGTCGGGTGGGCGCAGAGGGTACGGGTTCGCATCCGATGGAAAGAAGAAGGGATCGAAGTTTGGGACAAACCATTCGGCGAGGTTCGGAGAGGAAGGAAAGGGGATGGCGGCGAAGGGGTGGCGGTGGAGAAAGGGAGACGCGCGCAGAAGGCGAGAGCCATGTGGTCGAAGAGGGATTCTTCCGTGGAAGCGTCCAGTCCGCGAGGTGTTCGGGCTTTTAACAGAGATCGGAAGCTGCTGATGGGGACGTACCGACGAAAAAAATTCACACGGCGGAAGGTAACGTATCGCGGCATTTCACAGTGTTTGATAGGAAAAATGTTATTCATGGATAAGTGTACGGGATAGAATTTATTCTTTGGCTATCTCTAGGGATATTCCTTGGCTATCCCATTGATCATATCAAATGCAAAAAGGTAAATCCATGGGATAACCTTTTTTTACTCTTATTTAGAGGGATAATCAGCTATTCCTGCATTCTCTAGGGAATAAATTGAGGGGTTATTCCATGGTTAACCATGGTTAACCATGGATTATCCCTTTGGTTAACTTTATTCCCTACTATCCCTTATAGTTATGGCTTTTAGGAATAAGAGGGATGGATATCCCCTCTTATCCCCTATTTCAAACACTACCTAAGAGTTCTTTTTTTTTTTTTCCCCTCCTCTCTCTCTTTCAGCCGAACGCCTATTAAATTACTTAATTTTTTTTTTCAGAAATAAATTTATTTAGTCCACTTAAACTAAAATTAAGTACTTTACGCTTTATTTTACTGTAAAGACTCATTTGTTTTAGATTAAGTTATTTGACTTCTAAAGCCATTCTCTTTTTATTTCTTATTTATAGTATGCCAAGGAAGTAAATATTAGATCAACTTTTAATTAGGCTAGACCTAAATAATTTGTTGATGTGGAATTTCGTTCTCCAGCTGGGGTGCGTCTCACATCTAGATCCGAGTGGTAATCTTTCGTTCAAGCAAACATGCAAGATAGTTCTCACATAGGAAGCGTTGGGGGTGGTTTCTATGGGAGACCTTCCGATGCTCAAGTCAGTGACAATTCTCAGCAAACAGATACAAGAAGAAGGCTCATACAGAAGAGTATCTCAAGGATGACCTCTCGAAGGCTATGAACTCTGCTTAAACTTTCTTGAGTTCAAAGTGAGCATACCTAAAAAGGCTTAGGACAAAGTTTTTATAGATTTCTGGAATGATGGCGAGTTATTACCTGATTGCTCGGACATGTCTTGGGAAGTTGAAAGTCGGTATGATTTGAATCTGGTTAGTTACGGGGCCGATATGATTCAAATCCTGTTAGTTACGAGGATCAACGGCCAAGGGAGTTGATTAGTGCTTTAAGATTTGGTTATTTATAGGAATTGGGCCATATTTGGCTTTACTCTTTTTTTGGGATGCCCGAAACCAATATGATTGGAATCCTGCTAGGTAATTAAGAATTTAAATTTTCGTTGATTGCGGTCAGAGGACCGTGTTTAGCTCCCTATGCCGACTCTGGAGGCGGTGCTGGGGTTGACTCTAGAGTCGATGCTGGGGCCGACTCTGGAATTGGTGCCGAGGTCGACTCTGGAATTGGTGCTGGGGCCAACTCTGAAGTTGGTGCTGATAGTGATGAGTATTGGAGCTAGGTACGTGGCCTCCACAATGAGTCCCACTTAGGTGGTCGTTGAAGCACTGCCTGGGTGGCACGTTATTAGCTAAGCTGACTTGCCAAGGCTGACGCCAATGGGCCGAGGCTGACGCTGGATTCGGTGCCGAGGCCCAGTGTCGGTGTTGAGGCCGAATCCAGTGGTCGATGCTAGAGGTCGAGGCTGACCCGAGGGCCGATTGGGTCCGACTCAGGTTTGATTACTATTGCCTATGAGGCCTTATTATACGGATAGCTAGGTATTGCCGAGGCATGGAGATAGCTCGATCCTGTCGAGGCATAAGATAGCTCGATCCTCTCGAGGCATAAAAGTAGTTTGGTTTGGTCGAGGCATGATAGTTTGTCTTTTTTCGAATGCGATAGTTAGCGAGTTAGAAACCAAAAGTGACTCTAGCCTTTTCGCCATATGCATGATGTTGATGCAATGATGATTTTACCCCGCATCACATGCCCCCCACTTCCTAGTCCGAAGCATAGGTTAGAGTTCCATATGGCTTAATCTAATTAGAGGGATTTGAATTTGAAGAGGCGTGTAATGATGGCCTCATAAATGACACATCGTCGTTCCGTCATTTCTCTCAGATGAGGCGAAACTCTTCATTTCCTGCAAACAACAGCTGAAGGAATGACACATGGCTGGCTTTTGAGCTTCCAGTGCTTGTGATGACAGTGTGGACGTTTGGGCATCCTTGCTAGTGATATTCCATCTTTCTGCCAAGGTGGTTTAAAAGGAATCGGGGCAGCGTTATTCACTTTTACGCTATCTTCTTGCTTCTTCCCCCAAAAACTCTTTTCTCAGAACTCCTTTGATTCTGGGTAGGGTTTCCTTCGCTCAGCCGAGAATATAGAATGCCCAAGCAGTCTTACCTCCTCGATGACCTCAAAGGATTTGGAGAAGATCCACCAAAGGTATGAGATTCCTCAAGATATTAGACTATAGGTACCAAGGCCTGAGCAAAGAGTCACGGAGCAGTTGGAGTCTGAGGCCTTCTTCTACGAAGAGGGCTTAAGAGCGGGTCTCTGGTTTTTCATCCATCCATTAGTGAAGAAAACAATGAGGTTCTACGGGATTTATCCAACGGTGGTGGCTCCAAATAACTGGCATAATATCATCGGATTTATATCTATATGCAGCATCGTTGGGGTGATAGCAATGCTTCCCATGTTTCGGGTCTGCTACAGCCTCATCTCCGGAAAGAATTCTGAGTAGCCCTATATTGAGCTCCAGAAATCATTCAAGATGATATCAGAAACTCCGTCTTTCATAAAGGGATGGAAGTCTTGATTCTTCATCGTCGAAGGGGACATTGGGCTTGATTTCCCTCGAGTATGGGTGAACTATACTAAGGATCTAGACGAGCGCCCAAAGCTATCGAAGCGAGAAGAAGAGGGTCCGAATACTCTTTGCAGTGGTCGAGAATTCTCAGTTGGTGTTCTCTTGGCTGATGATGCCCTTTTCAATGCCATGCTTAGCCCCCTTGATCCTCGAGGTGAATTTTTATTCTTTGCTTCCGTTAATTGGATCTTACTGATTTTATAATTGACTAAATTATCGCTTATTGTATTTACAGCCGATAAGTCAAGGCTTGGAACCCAGATGAGGGAAGTGTTGGGCAAGCGCCAGAGGAAACACGGTTCCGAGGAAAGGTGCAAGCCTGAAAAGAAACCTCGCCTCCCTGAATCGAGCTCAAGGGAGGCAAGAAGGTTAAGATTAGTCGACGGTCTTCCACGCTGACGAAGAGGGAAGAGGAAGTGCCAGCGGCGAAGGAAAAATTTGTCCCACCAAAGGAAAGATCGGTGGTAGAAGAGAGGCAAGCGGCCAAAGAAGGGCCGGTGGCTGAGGAAGGACCAATGGCTGAGGAGAGCTTGGGAGAGAAGACTGACGAAGCTTCCAGCTTGCAGTAATGGTGATATTGGATGACTTTGACAGAACACCGCCATCTAGTCGTGCAGCTCCTCTGTCCGAGGATAAGGAGCTGCACTCCGAGGGAGTTAAAAGCCCAGAGGCACCCCCAACTTATGAAGGAGAACTTCCAACTCGAGGGTCTCCTGTTAAGAAGATAAAGGGGGTCGGAGAAGATAGTATGGGAGGAACCTTCTATCGGAGAATTCCCTCTAGAAGGGCCAAGGGAGGCTGGAAGAGGTGCCAAGGCATGAGGGGAGTCGAGGGAAGGTGAAGGAGATGTCGAGGCATGGGTGGATCCGAGGGAAGGCGGAAGAGATGCCGAGGCACGAGTGGAGCCCCCTGTTGAAGGATTCTCCCTAGAAGAGCCGAGGGAAGTTGGACGAGCATCCGCGGATCAAGAAAAATCCTCGGATAAGGAAGCTGTTCAAACCGAGGCTCCTTAGGCCGAAGGAGCCAACCAAGCTAAAGCCGCCCAGATCGAGATTTTGGTTGAAGAGGCCAAGCGAATCGAAGCTCCTTGGGCTGAGGCTCTTCAAATCAATTCGACGGCTATTAACTTGCTTGTGCCTGATCCCGATACTGAGGAGATGGTATCAGCTTTGATCTGGTCCTATGAGTGGAGGGGAAAGCTTTTCGATAATAGGGCCCACCGAAGAGGATCTTGTAGCTGCAGTATTTGGACAACTTGGCATGCCGAGGGATATTGATCTTTTACCCAAGATTGCCAACTATCCCCTCACTCGGATCGCAATGGCCTATGCTTCTTGGGTAAGTCAAGGTGCTTTTCTCTTATTGATTTATTTAGCCGAAACTTACTAGCGGAGCTTTATTGTAGAATGCCATTTTAATAAGGGCGTTGTGCTTTCGCCTGAATTTAATTATGAGAGCCTACGCCCAAACCAGGAGGGAAGTTATTGTTCTTCAAGAGAAGGTAGCGTCTGCTGATGAGACTTCCAGAGACCTAGCGTTGGTCCAAGAAAGGATCAAATGGTCAGTTAAAGCAAGACATGCTGCTCAAGAAAGAATGTCAAAACTTTGGGCTGAAATCGATGAACTTATGGGAGCTCGTGAATCTGATAAGGCTCAGTCAGAGATGTTAAACTGCCAAGCCGAGTGTGCCAAAGAAGTAGAAGCCTTAAATAAGTGTTTCACCAAGAAATGGAATGGTTTAAATAAGCGGTTTGCCGAGGAGAGAGATGACCTAAATAATAGACTTATCGAGGAAAGTGACAAGTTGAGATGGTATCAAGGATAGATTACCAAGCTTACCGCCGATTTGGCCCATGCTCAGAAAGAAGCCGAGGATAGGTAGTTGAGAATTGATGACACCATGAAAAAGGTGCAGTGGTATAAGAAGGATAAATTAAAGGCTCACACTCAAATCAAGAAGATGAAGGAGGATACAGCTCAGTGGGATGAAGAGGTACGGCTCGAACTATTATGCTTCACCCACTTTATGCTTCTTTTCTAATTGCCATTAGTTCGGTCAATCTTGCTTTTTTAGATGAACAAGATTATGCTCCATGCTAACAATCGAATAATGGCTTTGAGAAGAGAGCTTGTTTGGCCTTGCCGAGGTAAGAGAGATTGTTGGCCCTGTTGAGGTAGTAGGAGTTGCTCGGTCTTACCGAGATATAAGAGGATACTCGGCTTTGCCGAGGCTCATCAATGAATGATTCGATTTTGTTGAGGCGAAGGAGACCAATAGGCTTCGCCGAGGTTCTTCAATAGCTCAGATATTTCGTTTCTTCTAAGGCATTTATTTTGCTATCAATGCGCTAGCTTTTTTCGACATGGGTTTATTTTCCATATATGTCAAGTAACCCATTGCCAGGTCACGCGCCTTGCATTTAAAGCATGGCAAAGATCAAGGAGAGATCTTTTATTGTTTCTCGTAACACTAGGGGAGACCCCTTGTATGTCTGGTGAGGCCACTCGGGGTGGGTGGCCATCTGTTCCGAAAGCGCTTCCTTGATTGGTAAAAAAAAAGGAACTCTTCGGATTTCACCTAGAGAGGATGGGCGACACATGGCCTAATAGGGCTTAGGTATGACGATCAGCGTGCTTTGAATCCCAAAACTTTCTTCTTATTAATGGGGTTGTCCCCCACCTGATGGCTATAAAAAGGGAGAGAGTAGGATGCGTAGAGCATAGTCAAAGAGCCTCTTTACTTCTTTATCGAGTGCGGAAAGAAGCTTGTGAGGTTTTTCTCAAAGTTAGAGGCCCAAGGGTCGGCCTTTCGTTTGAGATTTGGCTTGGATTTGGCTTGGATTTAATGGTTCAGATGAAGAAATTGTTAAAAAGTAAGCCACTCCCAAGAGGTCAAGGATCATGCCTTCTCCTCGGCGTTTAAGTGTAAGGAATAAGAAGAAAAAGGAAAAAAGGAGCTGTGGAGGCCATACATGAAGTGCAAGGGAGGATGTATAGAGGTCATACGGGAAACGCACGAGGGTGTTTCCGCTTAGCTCTATACATCTATTGTGGAATTATAGAGGCCATAGTGGAAATGCTATTTTTGATGGGTCATGACTTTCACAGGCTTTCCATCAATCATGGTAGCCACCGCTGAAGATCCATCATGTGGCTTCTTAGCAGATGAAAAACCGAAGGTAAGTTTCTTCAGGTTGCTTCTTCTTTCCATATCTTTGTCCGGCATTTTGGAGATCGTAATTCAACGGGGTTCTCTTTCTGGAGCAGAAGCCCTTTTGATGCGACATCCGTAAATGTAATCCCTCATTTATTAAAAAAAATTATATTTTTTGTGCTGTAATGCTCTTGTACTGCCTTATAATAGGCTGCAATGTAACATCTTGAAATGAATAAAAGGATTCTTTTTTTCAAAAGTTAGCTTTTTGAATTCTGTTTTTTCTAAGTGTTTGTAACTTTATCGCATCGTTGTCTTCGGCCTCTTTCGAGGAATAAAAAATGCTCAAACATGCCAAATTTTAGATTTTTTGACTTGACTGAATTTATAAGAAAGGCTCGGGCTTGTTAAGATATAAGAATCTCCAACAATATAGAGAAGGCTCGGACCTATCGAGACATAGGAATCCCCAATAGTATAAGAAAGGTTCGAACCTGCCGAGTCATAGGAATATCCTATAAGGCATTTCTTTGCTTAGGAAAACACTTAGAGCCCGTTTGGTAGCCGATTTGGGTTAAATTTTTTATTTTTAAAAATAAGAAATCCAACCCATAGCATAAAAAATGCGTTTGATCGAATCATTTTTGAAAACACTTTTTTGAAACGATTCTAAAAATCTAAAGAAATTTGAAAAACGTTTCTTCGAATTCATCTCAAACGTTTTCTAGATCTTATCCTCTTTCTCAAAACGTTCAAAACTTATTGATTCGCCTTCTTCTTTCTGCGACCTTTTGCCTTCTTTCGCGACCTTTTCTCTTCGCTGCTGTCTTTCTCTACACGATCTGCGGCTTCCTTTTTTTCCGATATGTGCTTCATCGGCGAGATCCTATTGTACTACGCCTCGAAATCTTTGGCAAAGAAAGGTCCGTTTGGCAGATCTGTGCTTCATCGACTTCTTTCGGATTGGAGTTCTAGTGCGTTCGCTTCGTCTTATTGTCCATCATCTTAAGGCTTTAATTGCCTACCAAGGGCCTTCTAATATTACTCTTGTTATGAGAGTTCTGTGATCTATGAGCAAATTTGTGATATATTATTAAGAGGATATATAGATAGAAAAAAGGATATCTTGTTAACGTATTGAAAATATGGGAAAGATATGTCTTTTGTAATGCTAAGATTTTAATAAATAAGATAAAAATCTTAATGATTAATTATTAGACATCTTAAACCCATGCAGGTATTTGCTTTTGTTTTAATTGTAATTATTATTTTTCCACCATTCTCGAAGGGGCAGCATCTTGAATGTGGGCGTACGATGGGCCAAGTTAATGTGCCTGGCCAAAGCAGGCATTGATGCTGTCATTGGTTGATGGATTAGACGCTGTGGGCTGTAGGGTTTTTTTGTCCCCATGTGAAAGACTTCATAACCTTCAATGAAGCATGATGCGTAAGGAAGATCCTTGGGAATGGTTTTTTTTTTTTTTAATTATATATAAATAAAAGAATAAAAGCTATAAATAATATGCTTGTCATGAGAAATGCAGTAAGAAAAGAGAAAGATAAATTTCAATGTAGGAGGCGATAATTTTCAACGTAAGAAGCACCTTCAGCGCAAACAATATAATGGTGCAGTGAGCAATCTAGTAACGCAGCCCAAATAACTTTTATCTAGCATATAATTGGATAAAGTTGAAGTAAAAAAAGAAAAAAAATTTAAATATTCATAAAAAAATTCTTATAAAGAACAAATAATATGGAAAGCTTATTGACGTATGCAATATGATCATGCTTTTAATGTATGCACCATACCATATAAAAACTAATATTGATGATGAAAATTTTTATGCAAAAAGAGTAGAAGAATTTAATTTTAAACTAAAAATTTGTGTTTATAGAAGAAAATGAATTTTATCTATAAGAAAGGATACGTTTTATTAGATGAATGTTATTGATGTCAATTAAAAATTTATTAATATAGGGTGACAATTATTTTTTAATAATCAATGAAATATAATAGTGCAATGCAATATAATGGTGTGGTGAGCAATCTATTAATGCAACCGAAGAATCTTTTATCTACCATATGTTTGAATAAGGTTGAAGCAAAACTTAAAAGGAATTCAAGTATTCATATGGAGATTCTTATATAAAACAAATAATATAAAACAATTATTTTTGCATGTATGGCCTTTATTGTTATTTGTTGAACATGTAAATTTGTTATTCATTTTGTTTGTTGTTTTGAATAATTTGTGGGATGGCAATCAACATTGATGATTTCGATGACATTGCCCAATGGCCTCTTCTAATTGAGAATGAATTTATACATTTGTTACATGAAGAGGCCAAGAAAGGCCTGCAGACATCAACCTTAGATAAAAAGAGTTGGGTTGTCATTGACACTGCTTCATTTTCTAAGTATGCTAAAAGGTATATTGTACCTAAACTGAAATCAAAGTATAATCATTTGCGGAAGTTGCATCGTGAGTTTGGAAAACTGTTGGAACATATTGGCATGGGTTGGGATCCTAATACTAACACAGTCCATGCACCTGATGATGTTTGGGATGCATACCTTAAGGTATGAAAATTATAAAGTTAGTCTTTATATTTGATTTGACATTAATTAATTATGATGTATTACTAATATACTTGATTGGTAATGTATAAAAAAATTTCTTTTGCGAAGCGTTTTAGAAGGAAAGGCCTTGACAATTATCACATTCTTGATGAAATTTTTAATAACACAACTGCAATCGGTCAAATGCATCATGCTTCCACTCAAGAGCCATCATACTCTGATGATGAGAGGCAATTAGAGGAGTTTTTGCATTCTGGAGCTCATGTTGATATTGAAATAGAGGGCGATACATTGCTTGAAGGGGAGGCTACTAGCGGCCATGTCACAAGATGTAAAGTTGTTCATGGGCGCTTTGATCGACGTTCTAAGAGGGAAGGAAGATCTTCTAAACTATTACACTTGGATGATGCCCTTGAAGCATGGACTAAATCTCTAAGTGCAAAGACCGAGGCATTATTAGCTAAGGCTGAACAAATGAGAAATTAAGAAGCTAGTAGTTCAAAGCCATATTCCATAGATTCCTGTATGGATGCATTGGAAGCCCTGGGAGATGTGTCAGATGAGGCTTACAATAAAGCCTGTGAAAAGTTTGTTATGGCTGAGTGGAGGAATATGTTTCTCAAAATGTCCGTTGAACAAAAGAGAAAGTGGCTTAATGGGTTGAAATAATTTTAAGTGTTAGTGTTTTGTTTAAACTTTATTTATATTTGCATAAAAACAATATGCTTGTTTATGTTCTTTGATGGCACTAGTGTTTTGTTTTTAACTCTACTTATGTTAGATGGAAGAAATATCATGTTTTTGAATTATGCAATTGAGTTTGTGGTATTATTATTTTTCTTCCTATCATATTATGCATGACATCATGGACAATATGTTTGCTGATTTTAATACATGTACAGTTGATGGCAAATATCAAAGATGACTCGAGCGATTCTAATTCATCTACAGACATAGAGGATATGATTCGACCTATTTTATTGATCAGAGAGTACGTGAAAAATTTTACAAATACGACTGACAAACAGCCATGTAGAACATCAGACTTATCAGGTCGTCAATATATGCTAGAATTATTAAATGGACATGAAGATAGATTATTTGACTCATGTAGAATGGATAAGAGTATGTTTCATGCATCATGTCACACGTTGAGGACAATGGATCTCTTGCAAGATACCAAAATAGTTTCCGTTGAAGAGGCATTAGGTATGTTTTTGGTAACAGTATGTCACAACACTCGGAATAGAATTATTGCCAAAAGATTTCAACATTCGATGGAAACTGTTTCTCACCCGTTTAGTAGAGTTTTGAAGGCAATCAATTGTTTAGCACCACATGTAATCCAACCTTGAGCTATTGAAGACACACCACCTAAAATCCTAACCAGTCCTAAATACTACCCATGGTTCAAGGTAACTTATTCTATATATTTATAATTAATATTGTTTCATATATTGGTCACAAATGTATTTGCCTAAATATTTTTTTTTTGATGAAATCATATAGGATTGCATTGGAGCTATCGATGGAACTCATATTAGTGCATGGGCACCTGCCTCAAAACAAATACCATTCAGAGGTAGAAAAGTGTTGGTCACCCAAAATATAATGTGTCTGTTCATTTGACATGCTATTTATGTTTGTATACACTGGATGAGAAGGGACTGCTAACGACTCAAGAGTTTTTCTTGATGCTATA
This sequence comes from Calamus simplicifolius, assembly GCA_900491605.1. Taxonomy (NCBI): domain Eukaryota; kingdom Viridiplantae; phylum Streptophyta; class Magnoliopsida; order Arecales; family Arecaceae; genus Calamus; species Calamus simplicifolius. Next base: position 113,769 of record UESW01002886.1, read on the forward strand.
ACAAGAGAAGAGAATCAATTTCCATGGCCTAGAGAAGAGAATCAATTTCCATGTCTGTTCATTTGACATGCTATTTATGTTTGTATACACTGGATGAGAAGGGACTGCTAACGACTCGAGTTTTTCTTGATGCTATAACAAGAGAAGAGAATCAATTTCCATGGCCTAGAGAAGGTTGGCATAATACATATGCTCATTCATTATATTACTTATGTTATGGCATTTAATTTTTTGAATGAAGCTAATATATCTATTTTGAATAGGAAAACATTATGTTGTTGATGCTGGGTACACAAATATGCCTGGATTTTGTCTCTATATCGAGGTGAGCGTTATCATTTACAAGATTATAGAGGGTGAGGTAGACAACCTACAGGACCAATGGAGTTGTTTAACTAGCAACATTCTGATGCAGGACCGATTCGCATGCAAGTAATTTTTTTTATGATTAATAATTGTAGTTGATTATTCTCCCAAAGTAATAGCCTAAGAGGGATTCAGAAAAATTCACAGTAAATCTACATGCGAAACAGTTCCTAAAAAATAAGAAAAAAAGATCGTCGAGGCTAAGAAGCCCCGATAAGGCTAGCTCTCCTACAATAAAGTTACTAGTAGATTAGGGGGATGTACCTGGCAAGAGGGGGAAGATCAAAGTGTTGAAGGGGTTGCTCTGCCTGGCGGATGCGCCCTAAATGACCAAGCCTTGAGCCCACGATCTGCGGCTAAGTATCCGCTGACCTGGATGACGATCACCTTGAATCCTGGATTCGTGGCTACTGAGGGATCTGCAAGATCACCATACAATGGTTAAAGAATAATAAAGAAAATTTAGAATAGAGGCAAAGAGACAAGAAAGGAGTAGAGAAAAGGGGAGGCCGGCCAAGAGCTCTTAGGCATCCACTATTGGAAGACAAAGGTGGTAGCCAGGGTTTCTCCTAGAGATTTGGGATGTTGGCACGCGCAAGAGGAGGGAAACAAGAGCACCAGAGAACCAATTAACAAAAATCACAATAACTCAAAACTTGGATTGATTGATTAATAATAAAAGATACATCATTCATACAAGATGGTCTCTTTTATAGAGCAAGAGACTTGGGGCCCAAGAAAATACAGATATGAAAGAGAGAAAAGAAAAAAAAGGCGCCCTAATCAAATTTGACCTGAAATCTACAGCGTCCAGATGAGGAAGGTGATCTTCTAGATGCAATCAGCGGTAGCTGGATTCGGCATGAAATTATGGCGTCCAGATGAAGCAGATGATCTTCTAGATATGATTGAGATGCAATCAGCGGCAGCTTAATTTGGCATGAAATCTGCAACGTCTAGATAAGGAAGGTGATCTTCTAGATGCAATCAGCGACAACTAGATTTGGCATGAAATCTGTGGCGTCCAAATGAGAAAATGATTATCCAGATCGGAAAGGTTGCTTGCTCTGCTAGATGGCATGTGGGCTGCTTGAAGTAGGTGTGGCACCAACTTAAATTTAGCAGCTGCTCTGTCTAACTGTAATGGCCTTGTCTTCTACTCCAATACTGATGTCTCCTCTTGTAAGCTGATGAACTTACTACAGGACTCACTTTAAAATAAACTGAACTGGATAGTACTCAATTTAGAATAAAATAAACTGGACGGGACTCAAAATAAACTAAACTTTATTTCTCAACTCAAGACTTGAATCATAGTTAATCAGATATCCACAGAAGGTTAAGAATCCTCTGCTTGATCCTGGTGCCTACACCAATTCTCCCGGGATGGGAAGAACTCAACCCCGTCGAGTATGGGTCATTCTGGTTCTGGTATCTCTCTAGTAGGTCTGGGTCAAAGTGTTGCAAGTCCTCTTGAGTAATCCATGAATCGTCAGATTTGGGGCGACCCTGCCATCGGACCAGGTAGCGTTGATAACCGCGGTTCCGGGTCGTAATGGCTTGATCATCTAGGATACGCTTGATCCGCTCTCCTCGCTCAGGTAAAATTGGTGGTGGACACTCTTGGGTAGGTTCGCTCATGAAAGGGGGGTTAGGTCCAAAGTACTCACTAGGAATCATTGTCGGTTCCCTATATCTACTAGGTCTGCAATATTGAAGATAGAGCTAATGCCCCAATCCGAGGGCAGATATAGCATATAGGCATTGGGTCCTACCTTCTCTATTATTTTAAAGGGACCAGCTCCACGAGTATGAAGTTTCTTAACGGTACCTGATGGGAACTGTTCAGGCCTAAGCCTAACCATGACATAATCCCCTACACCGAACTCTTTGGCTCTTCTTTGGGAGTTAGCCAGTCTTTTATAAGTTTCATTACTTAGATTTATTTTCTGGTTAATGTCCTTATGTAAGTCTTTGATATGCTATGCAAATACTTGTGCAGACTCTGAGACTCGTATGTGGAGGGGTAAAGGAATTAAATCAAGTGGACGAATAGGCTTGTACCCATGGACTATCTCAAATGGACTCTTGCCCGTGGACCTGTTCACCGAGCTATTGTAGGCGAACTCTGCATGAGGCAGTAATAAATCCCACATCCCTAGGTATTCGCCTATAAGGCACCTAAGAAGGTTTCCTAGACTACGGTTCACCACTTCAGTTTGCCCATCCATTTGGGGGTGAAAGGCTGTGAAAAAATTAAGTTTGGTCCCTAATAGATGCTATAGTGTTTTCCAAAAGTATATGGTGAACCTAACATCCCTATCAAAAATAATGGTCTTAGGTAGGCCATGGAGCTTGACCACGCTGTCTAAGAAAAGTTGGGCTACCCTAGACGCATCAAAGGTTTGCGAACAAGGGATGAAATAAGCCATCTTAGAGAACCTATCGACCACTACAAAGATGGAGTCATGCTTCTTCTGGGTTTTAGGTAATCCTAGAATGAAGTCCATACCGAGGTCTTGCCAAGGACGATCAGGGACTGGCAAAGGAGTATATAGATCGATGTTCTGCTTCTGTTGTTTTGCAACGGCACAAGTTCAACATCGGGCTATTATCAGGGCAACAAGCCTTTTTAATCCTGGCCAGTAAAATTGGTCCTCTATCGCTAGAATAGTCTTATCTCTTCCAAAATGATCAGCTAATCCCCAGCATGCGTTTCCCATACTAGGAATTCTCTAAGTGACATCCTAAGGATACAAAGTCTATTGCCCCTAAAAAGGTAACCATCCTGGATGGTATAATCTCCACTGGTACTGGATGGCCCTAGCTAAGGATCTTATAAATTTCACCAAAGTCATGACAGGTCTCATACTCATCTTTTATTTGGTCAAATCCTATAACTTCGTGCTAATAGTACTCAACAACAAAGACTTACGGCTTAGGACGTCTGCTACCTTATTTTCTATACCAGCATGGTGATTCAGGACAAAAGTGTATGCCTGAATGTATTCAACCCATTTGTCGTGCCTAGAATTTAGCTTCTTTTGGGAGTTCAGAAATCAGAGTGCCTCATGATCAGAAAATAAGACAAACTCCTGTGGTAGTAAGTAATATCTCCAATACTTAAGGGCTTGTACTACCGCATAGAATTCCTTATCATAGCTGGAATATCTAAGTTTAGCTTCATTTAGTTTTTCACTAAAGAAAGCTATGGGTGATTTTCTTGGCTTAACACTCCACCTATGCCTACTCCCGACGCATTGCACGCAACCTCAAACACCTTAGAAAAGTCTGGAAGTCTAAGTATGGGTGCATGAGTCATCCTATCCTTAAGCTCTAGGAAGGCCTTATTAGCTGACTTAGTCCACTTAAAATTACCCTTCCTAATACAATCAGTGATGGGTGCGACGATGGTGTTAAATCCCCTAATGAATCTCCTGTAAAAGGTTGCTAGGCCATGGAAGCTGCAGACATCGTGGATGTTCATGGGTACCGGCCACTCTACGACCGACCTAACCTTTTCAGGATCCGCTGAAACACCTTCTGGGGTTACCACAAAACCTAGAAAGATAACCCTATGCGTCATGAAATCACAATTCTTAAGGTTTGCATATAGGCTATTCTCTCTAAGGGTCTGACAGATTAATCTGAGATGGTTAAGATGGTCCTCTTTGGTCTTGCTATAAATTAATATATCATTAAAATAGATCACTAAGAATTTTCCCGTGTACTCTTTCAGAACCTGGGTTATGATTCTCATGAATGTGCTAGGTGCATTTGACAGTCCAAAAGGCATCACGACCCACTCAAACAGACCATCTTTAGTCTTAAATGCAGTCTTCCACTCATCCCCTGGTCTAATTCTAACCTGATGGTAGCCACTCTTAAGGTCTATTTTGGAAAAGATAGTGGCACTCGTCATCATGTCCAATATATCATCTAGTCTGGGGATAGGGAACCTATACTTGATAGTGATTTTGTTGATGGCCCTACTGTCCATGCACATTCTTCAGGTACCATCCTTCTTAGGGGTTAATAGTGCAGGAACTGTACAAGGACTTAAGCTCTCCCTAATGAAACCTTTCCTAAGCAATTCTCCCAGTTATTTTTGTAGTTCTTGTTGCTCAGTGGGGTTCATCCTATAATGGGAAGGTTTGGGAGGATAGATCCTGGGATCAGATCAATGGCATGTTGGATGTTTCTCAGGGGTGGTAACTGATCAGGCAATTCTTTAGGGAAGACATCCTTAAACTTTCTAGGATCTCAATTACTTCTGGGGGTTGTTCCTTTTGGACTGATTCATAGATCTCTTTAGTGGTCAAAATCAAACAGGATTACCCTTAGTGATGACCTTTTTAATTCCTTAGCTTTAATCAGATTAACTCTTGGCTTGCTATCCTTAAGGTTGCTAGATCCTTTCTTGATTGGGTCCCTAGGTGGAGTTGGATGTATCACATACTTGTTCCCATTGTGTTTAAAAGAGCAGATGTTGGATCGACCAAACAAGGTGGCATCGTGATCGTAAAGCCAAGGTCGACCTAATATAATACTACTAACACCCATAGGAATTACATCGCACCAGACCTTTTCCTCATAATTTTGCAATTTGATTAGTATTTGGCATCTGGATTTGATTGGGATAGAGGTGGAATCTACCCACGAGACCTTATAGGGACTAGGATGGGGAACTGTGGTCAATCCTAATGACTTAACTGTATTAGTAGAGACAGCATTGACACAACTCCCGCTATCCACTATGATCTTGAGCACCTTATCCCCTATCTTAACAAAAGTCTGTAGGATGTTAGTCCTACGCCAATCTTCCTGTCCTTAGTTTGAGTCTGGGTCAAGATACATCTAACCACTCCTAGTAGGTCTTCGACTCAAATGTTTCCTCCTCTCCATCATACTCATCTATCATATGGGTATCAGCCTCATAGACCTCTCCCTCAGGCTCAACTAGGGACTCGGATTCAGTCTCAGGTAACTCATTATATGAAGGGATCTGACTGGGCACTGGCTGATCATATGTCCCGGTTTGTTGCATCTAAAACATTTGATCTGGGGGTTAGAATTTCTTTGGACCTCTACAGATTTGTCCTTATCCTTTCTTTGGGGTATAGGGGTACTATTCTGGGGTCGACTCAACTCAGTTCGGCTTGTACTGGGTCGGCTAGTGTTGGGTCGACTTGGGAAAGTCTGACGGGGGTCTGAGTACTGGGTAGGTCTGGATGACTAGGATAGGCCTGGCTAGATCCTGGATATGGGCTAGGGCTCTTGGTAGCCTCTGATCTACGATAGGGTGGCCCTCTCTAAAAATGTTCATAATTCCTAGCAACTTGGTAAGCTTCTTCTAAATCGTGTACCCTTCTTAGGTAGAGTTCTCTTTGAATATCTTCTCTCAGGCCATACCTAAACTTGGATAGGGTGACTTCCTCAAATGAACGATATTACACCTCATGGTATACTCTTGGAATGTAGCAATGTATTCATTCACAGTTTTACTACCCTGAATTAATCCCTGCCACTGGTCCAATAGGCTTGTTCATACGATGTGGGGACATAATTGGACCTAAGTCTAGCCTTCATGGCGTGCCAGGTGACTATGGGGTCTCTTCCCTCTAATAATTGCCTTCGCTCTAAAGTGGCCCAGTATAACCTAGCCTGTCGTACTAACTTGAGCTTGGCAAACTTAAACTTACGCTCTTCAGACATGTTGTACCAGTCAAAGTACTGGTCCATCCCTTCCTCCCAATCTAGGTAGTCCTTAGGGTCCATAGAGCCATCGAAAGTAGGTGCTTCAAGTCTGACACTTCTAAGGGCTCTTTCTTCTTGGTCTACTGCCTCATGATTGGGTCTCCTAGGGAGGACATCTAGGATTGGATCAGGTCGAAGTGGTCTCCTAGGGTTTGGCCTTATGTAGAGGTCAGGCTGTTGGGCTCTCCTAGGATGAGGTGGGGTCTCATGATCAGACTCAGTGTGGGCTCACGGGCTTCTTCTAGGATGCCCAACCTAGTTTCGACTTGATCGAACCTGGACCCTAATCTAGCCTCAGATTGCTTGATGTCTTGGTTCATTTGGGCTAGTTGTTCAGTGATGATCCTTAAGTGATCATCAATGCTTTGATTAGCCATGGGTTCAGCCTGTAATGGAGGTGGTGACGGGAAAAGATGCTCCTGATCTAGTGCACATGCAAGCACAATCAAGCATACAAGACTCAGACTGACTCGGACTACGGTATGCTAGACCTAGTCATCCAGAGTAAAGGATTTGGCTTAATGCAAGCCAATCTAACAGTAACTCTTCAATTGGCCAGTTGGGATAGGTGGAAGGGGGAGGCTCGTCCCGCAAATTGCAGGTGCCTAATTAGAATAACCCCAACACTCGCTTAAGTCGTTTGACATTTGACCTCCCTTCTAGACACCAATTTCAGAGCACACGCCAGATTGATTTGTACTAGTCTCCTCAGTACACTAAACCGACTGTTGGTGTCCCTAGCCCTCTAGGGCAAATGTCAATTAAGTTGCTACTCAGTTTTAGATTAGAGGCTTGGGATCGGAATGCACGGGTGGTTGTTTTGGGCCAAGGAAGGGGTCTCAATCCCTCCCTTATCTGACATCAATGAAAGCCCTTAAGAGTAATTTAATGCAGATGAATGACATGTAAAACACAAACCCTAATCCAGAAATCTGTAAATAGCAATAAATCTTAGAATTTTTTTAGATCAATTAAATCCTCAAAAATTAACAAAATCTCAAGAATTTTTTTTTTTATGAGTAATAGGCATGCAATTCAGATTGAATTAAATTTAAAAAATAAAAAAAATACTTTAAATTATAAAAATCTAGAGAAATAAATTTTGTAATTTTTGATGTGTATGCAGGAAACAATTCAATTAACAGATGATATACTGATAATAACGTGAATTAAAATTAAGCCCTAACTATGCTCTGATACCAAACTGATGCAGGACCGATTCGCATGCAAGTAATTTTTTTTAATAATTAATAATTGATTATTCTTCCAAAGTAATAGCCTAAGAGGGATTCAGAAAAATTCAGTAAATCCGCACGCGAAACAGTTCCTAAAAATAAAGGAAGAAGGACCGCCGAGGCTAAGAAGCCCCGGTAGGGCTTGCTCTCCTACAATAAAGTTACTAGTAGATTAGAGGGTGTACCTGGCAAGAGGAAAGATCAAAGTGTTGAAGGGGTTGCTCTGCCTGGCGGATGCGCCCTAGATGACCAAGCCTTGAGCCCACGGATCTGCGGCCAAGTATCCGCTGACCTGGATGACGATCACCTTGAATCCTGGATTCGTGGCTACTGAGGGATCTGCAAGATCACCATACAAGGGTTAAAGAATATAAAGAAAATTTAGAATAGAGGCAAAGAGACAAGGAAGGAGTAGAGAAAAGGGAGGCCGGCCAAGGGCTCTTGGGCGTCCACTATTGGAAGACAAAGGTGGCGGCCAGGGTTTCTCCTGGAGACTTGGGATGTTGGCACGCGCAGGAGGAGGGAAACAAGAGCACCAGAGAACCAATTAACAAAAATCAATAACTCAAAACTTGGATTGATTGATTAATAATAAAAGATACATCATTCATACAAGAGGGTCTCTTTTATAGAGCAAGAGACTTGGGGCCCAAGAAAATACAGATATGGAAAGAGAGAAAAGAAAAAAAGGTGCCCTAATCAAATTTGGCATGAAATCTGCAGCGTCCAGATGAGGAAGGTGATCTTCTAGATGCAATCAGTGGCAGCTGGATTCGGCATGAAATCTGTGGCATCCAGATGAGGCAGGTGATCTTCTAGATATGATTGAGATGCAATCAGCGGCAGCTTAATTTGGCATGAAATCTGCAGCGTCAGATGAGGAAGGTGATCTTCTAGATGCAATCCAGCTGGATTTGGCATGAAATCTGTGGCGTCCAGATGAGAAAAATGATCATCCAGATCGGAAGGTTGCTTGCTCTGCTAGGTGGCATGTGGGCTGCTTGAAGTAGGTGTGGCACCAACTTGAATTTAGCAGCTGCTCTGTCTGACTGTGATGGCCTTGTCTTCTGCTCCAATACTGATGTCTCCTCTTGTAAGCTGATGAACTTACTACATGACTCACATTAAAATAAACTGAACTGGATAGGACTCAATTTAGAATAAAATGAACTGGACGGACTCAAAATAAACTAAACTTTATTTCCAACTCAAGACTTGAATCATAACTAATCAGATATCGTAGAGGGTTAAGAATCCTTTGCTTGATCCTGATGCCTGCACCACATTCATCTTTATGAAATGTTATTGAACGATGCTTTGGGGTGTTGAGGCTTGATTTCCAATACTAAAAATGATGCCTAACTATCCTGTTTGTAAGCAACGTAGAATTCAATTGCTTGTTGTGTGTTGCATAATTTTATTAGAATGCATACAACGGCAAATAAAATGTTTAATGAATATTTTGTTGAAGATCTTATAGTTCTTGATGAAGAAAGTATATCAGTGAGACAAGAAGTTCCTGATATTGATATGAGTCGAACAAATGTGAGTCAGATGGGAATTACCAGAGATGATATTGCAGGAGCAATGTGGCTGAACTTTGCTCAACATAATGTTTGTGATGTGTATGCTTGAATTATTAACTACAATGCAATATAGGATCTTTGTTTGTGTTTTCCTTAAAAGTTCTAACTTAACCTTTTTGCTTTGCATGAGAATTGGTTGGTACGTGAATTATTTATTCAGTATACTTAGGTATGTCAACAAATTTTGAGCAGTCAATCTTGTATACGGATTTTAAGAATTAACTCTTTTAAAAAATTCTTTCAAAATTATAACTTTTATTATTCCGATGGACTGCAGGTACATATGATGATAAAGAGACTGCTGCTAGAGCTTATGACAATTGCAATGAAAGGAAGAGGAGTTGGGCTGTAGTAATTGGACAAAGAACTGTTATTGGTTGTATTTTTCAATTTAAGATGGAAGGTGTTGTCTTTCTCGATCTGCTCTCCAAGTGGGTGCTAGTATTTGTATTGACTGGATTCTCTTTCATCGGGCACTTAGATTGCCAAACCCTTGACATTTTGTTTGTCGATTCTGACATTTTTTTATTGACCAGCATTGTTTTGAGATTGGACAAAGAGGATGGTAGTGGAATTATCTTGTTGGATATAAGATTACCTTCTAAATCTTTTTTGTTATGACACTTTTAATTCATTGTCTAAAATCATATAATTCATTGTTATTATTGGATATAAGATTATCTTCTACAATGCATTAACCTCAAGGATGAGCATATTAGGGGCATTGTCTAAAATCACTCGGAATCAGATGTGACTGCTAGTCTATATAATTCATTGTCATTATTGGTTTGAAACTTCATAAGGTATGGACTAATTCATCAAATCTTACATTATAAAATCATTAGATGTATTGTTAATGCCATAGGAAATAAGTTTCTAATAACATAGCCAAACAAGTTTTCACTATTTTGAAGTCTCAAAAATAGTTTTTAAAAATATCAATCAAACAAGTTTTCATTGTTTTTAAAAAGAAAAATAGTTTTCTGAAACAGCAACCAAACAAGTTTTTACTATTTTTAAGTTCAAAAATATTTTTCAAAATACCAACAAATGTATTCTCGAATACTAAAAATTAACATAATACAACTTAAATTTTTGGATATATCCATATTTTTGAAAACAATATTCTGAATCATGAACCAAATAGGGCCCTAGTTTTTTAAGATTCAGATGAATGTACCCGATTGAATGAAATTCATAGATCGTTGAGAGATAGAAACTTAGCTTTTGCTAAGTCTTATTTCGTTTAGCTTTGTCGTCACTCACAAGTTATTTTGGCAATGCTAAACTTTAGAGAAAGAGTATTTAACTCATTTTAGATTGTAAGAAGACCTGGGCGGCCTTGCCATTATTCAACGAAGGTTTGGTCGTGTCGAAGTTTCTTGAGGGTTTTTACTTAATTTGCTGAGGTTAGGGGAAATTGCTCAGACGTGCTGAGAATTGCTCGATCCACTGAGGTTTGGAGAGAATTTTACCTTGCTCCACCAAGATACGAAGATTGTAACTTGGAGAATGTTTGCTCGAAGAGAGTTGCTCGGCCGTGCTGAGGTTCGAAGAAAGTTGCTCGATCATGCTGAGGTACAAAAAAGTTGTTTGGCCCTGCTGAGGTACGAAAAAAATTGTTTAACCATGCTAAGATTTGAAGAAATATTTTACTTGGCCCTATCAAAGTACAGAGAAAGTTGCTCGACCATGCCAAGGTTTGAAGAAATATTTTACTTGGCCCTACCAATGTACGGAGAAAGTTGCTCGACCGCGCTAAGGTATGGAAAAAGTTGCTCAGCCATGCCGATATTCGAAGAAATTTTTTACTTGGTCCTGTCAAGGTACGAAGAAAGTTGCTCGACCGTGCTGAGGTATGAAGAAAGTTGCTCGCCATGCTGAGGTTCGAAAAAAATATTTTACTTAGCCCGCTGCCAAGGTACGAAGAAATTTGCTTGGCCATACCAAGGTACGAAGAAAGTTACTCAGCCCTGCCGAGGTTCGAAGAAATATTTTACTTGGCCCTACCAAGGTACGAAGAAAGTTGCTCAACCATGCCAAGGTACAGAGAAAGTTGCTTGGCCGTGCTGAGGTTCAGAGAATGTTTTACTTGGCCCTACTAATGTATGAAGAAAGTTGCTTGGCCGTGTCGAGGTACGGAGAAAGTTGCTTGCCCTATCGAGATTCAAAGAAATGTTTTACTTGGCCCTGCCAAGGTACAGATAAAGGGACCCATGGGTCATTGATTGGGCGAAACCTATTTTGCATCAACAACTTTGGGAGAGTGATTGAGATAGGAGTATTTCAAGTTTTAAAAGTAAAGTTTCATTATTGTGAGCAGAATGGGCTTGGTTTAGGTATACCTCACTGGTGTTATATTCGAAGGTTATCTGCATTCCATGTCTGAGGGATAGATTTTTCGTCCAGATCTTAAAGTTTGAGGTGCTGGGTCTGATGACCTCCGCAACTTGGTAGGGGCCTTCCCAGTTTGGGAATATCTTTCCTTATTCCAATAGTTTGAAAACAGACATTTTGCGAAGCATAAGGTCGCCCGGAAGGAACAACTTTCCTTTGACTTAGGAGGAATGATACTGAACTACTCGTTGTTGGTAGGCAACCATTCGGATCCGAGCTTTTTCTTTAACTTCTTCTATTAAGTCGAGATTGGTTTAGAGCTGCCCGTCGTTCAACTCCTCCAAATAATTCTTCACTCATGGCAAAGGTAATCCTAGTTTCATAGGAATGACGGCTTCAGTGCCAAAGACCATTCTGAACGAAGTTTCTCTGATGGAGATTCTCTGGATGGTTCGGTAAGCCCATAGAATATGATGGAGTTCATCTGCCCAACTGCCTCGGGCTCTATTGAGCTGAGCTTTGATACCCTACAATAAGGTTCAATTTGTTGCCTTTGCCTCACCATTGGCCTGAGGGTGTCCGAGTGAAGTAAGCTGATGATTAATGCCATGGTCTTCACAAAACTCCCAAAATTTTGGATTGTCAAATTATTGGCCATTGTTGGTCATTATAGTATGTGAAAGGCCGAACCAAAAAATCCTTAGCTAAAGTAATCGATTGTCATAAACAGAAACTTTCTTGGCTTCAACCAACTTGCTAAAGTAATCGATTGTCATAAACAGAAACTTTCTCTGTCCTGTAGCAAGTAAAAAGGGGCCAAGAATGTCCATTCCTACTTGGCAAAAGGCCAAATGGACAAGATCAATGTCAAGTGAGCAGAGGAAAGCCTCTGGATATTGGAGTGCCTTTGGCATGAATCACAAGTTCAAACAAGATCATCAGAATCCTTCTGCATGGTGGGCCAATAGTACCCTTGATGTAACACTTTGTGACATAAGGCTCGGCCACCAAGATGACTATCGCAAATGCCTTCATGAACCTCCCGTAAAGCATAGTCAGCTTCTGACAATCGAAGGCATTTATGCAACGATATGGAGAAGGATCGCTTGTACAACTGATCATCAAGTAGGACATAGTGAGATACTTGCATCTTCAGTTTCCTTGCCTCCTTTCTATCCACCGAAAGAGATCCTTCTTTTATATATTTGAGGATGGGATCGAACTAAGATGGTTCGGCCTCGATCAGCATTACTCGATCAGCATCGGCAATGTTGGACTTCTCGAGGACTTTCAAGTAAAATTTTTGCTCGAGGTCCATCGAATCCATAGTGTCTAGGCGAGATAAAAGGTTGGCGTGTGCATTTTTGGCCCTTAGGATCTGAATAACTTTAAGTTAAAAAAAATTAATGGACAAGTCACGCACCTTTGAAGATATAGAACCATGTTTGGTTTTTGGGCTTCAAATTCTTCTCGTACATGGCCGGAAACCAGCTGTGAGTCAGTGTAGACATTCAATATCATCACTTTTAGGTTGCAAGTGATTCAAAGTCCGGCAAGCAGAGCCTCGTACTCAGCTTCATTATTGGAGATTGTGAAGAAGAAGCGGATGCCATACTTGAATGTTGCTTCTTTCGGACTGGTGAGGACTAAACCGGCGCCAGAACCATTTGCACTGAAAGATCCATCCACATGAAGCAGTCACAAAGCTTCAGGTTTTGGCTACTCAGAGATCTTCAAAGTGGAGCCATCCTCTGACATGGTGCACTCAAGGAAAAAGTCTGCCAGAACTTGCGCCTTGATGGCAGGATGAGGCTAATACCAGATGTCATGCTCGCTCAACTTGACGGCGCACTTTGACATCCTTCCAGACACTTCTGAATGAAGAAGAACCAACTTAATAGGTTGGTTGGTTAAGACTACCACAGTATGTGCCTGGAAATAAGAACGCAGCTTCTGAGCAGATGTTATCAAAGCCAACACCATCTTTTGCTCCGAGTGTACCTTGTTTTAGCATCACAGAGCAATATGCTGACATAGCAGACATGCTTTTGGAGTTTGTTCTCCTCTCGGATCAGCACAACCTAACGACATTCTTTGATGCTGCTAGGTATAGATATAAAATTTTTACAAGCCTCGGACTGCTGAGGAGTGGTGATGAACCAAGGTACCTTTTAAGATCCTCAAAGAGTTTCTAGCAATCTGGAGTCCACCAAAAGTTTTTAGCTGACCGAAGTGCTTTAAAAAAGGGAAGACACTTCTTGGCCGATTGGGCAACGAAGCGGTTGAGGGCCTCTATTCTTTCAGTGAGATGTTGTACCTCTTTGATCAATCTGGGGAGCGCCATCTCTTAGAGAGCTTGAATCTTCTGAGGGTTTGCCTCAATGCCTCGCTATGAGACCATGAAGCACAAAAATTTTCAGAGTTGACTCCAAAGGCACATTTAGTTGGATTCAGCTTCATCTGATACTTTCTGAGTTTTGCAAAGCTCTCTATGAGATCGTCGATATGCTTGGATGCTTCTTTGCTTTTAACCAGCATATCATCAACATAAACTTTTGTTGGGAATTATGTCCTAAAGCCAATCAACTAACATGTAGATGATTGTACAAGTTATAAATATATGTAAATTATTAATTAATAAAATATTTATTTGGCGGTTCATCACATTGCATCTTTTGAAATAAATTCTTTTGTGATGGAGTCCTTAAAACCATAATTGATTTAATAAAGAGAAGATTTATTGAGTGGTTCTTAAAATGATCGTGATCAAATGATATGTAGTTATAGGACAACTATGTATCAAGTATAGGTCATTGTATGTCATATGAGTTGGTTGGCCTCTTTACCAAGAAGTGTAGTGATACTAGTATGACATGCAGGTGAGGTGTATGATCAATCTGCGGAATACTCTTCTACCAAGAGATGTTCGCGAAGGGATATGGATATAAATATCCCTTGGCCTGAGATCACCATGGTAGCATGCAAGCAACCTACTGTACTTTGGTGCCAAACTACCTGAATTTTTAATCCAGTGATAGAAGGTTTTGGGTGCAGTAAAGTACTTGTGGAGTAGTGAGTAGATCAAGATAGGATTGACCCCTCCAAATAGTTTAGAGTGAATGTCTCACCGTGTTTTAATTTAGCAAAACCTTGGCCAGGATAGTCTTTGTAAGAAGTCACAGGACTTGCGAAGTTGAGACACTTTATGGATGAGTTAATTAAAGGTTGACAGTTAAACCCTAAATCATCTTGAGCATTGAGGGTCAAAGGGATGAATTATATGGTAATCGTATGCCAAGGTTCTTGATTGTTTCTCTGCAACCTTTGGCCTATCCGAACATCGGGTGTCATTGCTAGATGGTGACTTCGATTAGTATTGAAAGTGTTTTAGTGCTACCAGCTTAGTGTTCGAACATATGGGGTCACACACCATAGAGAATTCTATCTGACTTGATGATTGAGAAACTAAATGTTAGTAATTAATTGAAGGATTAAATTGGCAATACGATTGCTAGCTAGCTTAATTTGATTGAGCTATGAAAATCTAGGTCAAATCAAATGAAATTTGGTTTGGGCTCAATTTAGGTAAACCTTATATTAACATCCTTATCCATTTAAGTTTAAATTATGAATTTGAATTTCAAACTAATTTTTAAATTCAAGTTTAATTTTAATTTTGAATTCAAATTTTGAATTTGAATTTAAAATGGATGTTAATGACCTCTTCCTAATTACCCTCATTCCTTATCTTTCTTCCCTTTCTCTTTACGATTTTTATTTTTATGGGACTAATGATGAGCATTAAAAGGGATGACTTTTAATTGAAAAGGAAGAAAAGGATTTCTTCCTAATCTTTCATCCATTTTTTCTTCATGGTTTCCAATTTTATGGAACTGGTGATTGGCATTAAAAGGGGCGATTTTTGGCTAAAAAGAAGAGGAAGGATTTTTTTCTTATCTTCCTCCCTTTTTTTCTCCACGGTTTCCATTTTTATAAGGCTAATAATGAGTATTAAAAGAGATGGTTTTTGGCTTAAAAAAGATGGAGGAGAGAAGAAAGATTTTGGGGTGTAGAGATTTTGGCAATTAAGCTGGCCTTAGGAAAAGGGTTTTCTTTAGATCTTCTCTACCGAAATCTATCCTCATATTCTTTTACAACTCCAAGAGCACCCTGGTGTTGAAAAGAAGAAACCTAGTCATCGAAGCCTTGGAGAGGAGCTAGCACTCCAAAGAGGCTGGTCAAATCAGAACCCCGATGTGGATCACCTGAAGAGGCCATACACCTTTGTGTGGCAGAAGTACTACCTACCATCGCCTTTCATTGCTACGAGAGTCGTTAAGCATCCAAAGGTAAAAGATTTTATAGTTACTATGACTTAGATATGATCTAGGGTAGTAGGTCACAAACATAGATATGATCTATGCTATTTGTATTTACACAGATTTGATCTATGTACTTTTTTTATACCTTTATATATAATTTTTATATCTTGATCCTATTGTAGGTTGATATTGGATTAGATCCAATATTTTATTACTTTTGTTGCTTATGTATTTTAGAAATTTTTAAAATGCATACCTGTAGCCTACAAATAGATTAACTTACAACTTCCATGTTCCAACTAATTTATTCTTTAAAAACTTTGTTGACCAATTTTTCATAGGTTGCACTAGCATTGTTCAAACCAAAAGGCATGACTCGATAGCAATATATACCTTGATCAGTGATGAATGCGGTCTTTTTCTCATCTTCGGGCGCCATCAAAATCTAATTATAGTCCGAATAGGCATCCATAAAGGTCAGCATCTGGTGGCCCGAGATAGCATCCACAAACTAATCGATCCTTCACAGAGAAAAGCTATCCTTGGTCAAGCTTTGTTGAGATTCGTAAAGTTGATGCAGATTCTCTATTTACCATTTGACTTCTTTATCATGACAACATTCGCCAACTAGTCAGGATAGTTTACCTTCCGAATGAAGTTTGCCTTAATGAGCTGATCAACTTCTTCTTTCAATGGCCTTTTGTCGCTCAGGAACAAAGCTTCTTTTCTTCTGCTTGATTGACCAGAATGCCTCATCTATGTTGAGGCGATGGACAAGAACATCCAGACTAATCCCAATATATCCGAGGCTGATCAAGCGAAGACGTTAGCGTTCCTTCGAAGAAACTCGATCAAGTCCTCGAGGCTTTCCTTCCACTGTGATCCGACTTTTATGGTTTGATTTGATCGAGCCTCATCAAGTGGCACTTCTTCAAGTTTCTCAACCGGTTCTTCTAGTTGCTTGGCAAAATCCTATCAAGCGTCAAGCCCATTGACTTCGGATCTTCTAGATTGTAAGTCGGCAATAAAACAATACCGAGCTATGGCTTGGTTTTCTCGAACCATCCTCACTCCCATTCTGTAGGAAACTTCATGGCGAGATAAAAATAGATATGATGGCCATAAGGGACATCTGTCTGGATCTGCCGAGGATGGCATTGTAGGGTGATCGAAGCTTAGTTACTAGAAAGTCTGCATGAACAGTTGCTACACTCGGCCAAGTGCCGGCTTGGACCACCAACATAACGACTCCTTTGAAAGTAATAGCATCATCGACAAACCCTATCAGGGTAGAGTCTATGGCTCAAAGATCTTCCATCTATAACTTCATCCTCACAAAAGCATCAAAATTCAAAACATTAACAAAGCTTCCACTATCAACTAAAATTTGGTGTACATCATAATCATTCATATTAAGAGATACAATTAAAGCATCATAATATGGATATGTATCCCTCAAGGTCTTCATTTGAAAAGGAAAGTCCTTCAGACCGAATCCTTTTTGATGGTTTTCTTCTTCATCCGTCGGTCTGGAGTAGAACCAACCATAGTGATCATGTTGACACTGCCAACAACTAGTGGGTTCGATGGAGGTGGTTGGGGAGGTTTGGGTTGATGATCTCTTTCAATGTTCGGCTTGAGGGCCCTTCTGAATCGGTCTAGCCTTCCTTGGCGGATGAGCTGCTCAATTTTGTTTGGAGCTTCCAACATTCTTCGGTATCATGCCCGTGGTCTCGGTGATACCGATAGTATTTTGTCATATCCCTTTGAGCAATGTTTCCTTGGAGGGATGGTGGCCGAGGGAGTTGTCGCTCAATCTTCATTAGGATCTATGCCTGGGCAGTAAGTAAAGTGAACCAGTTAAATCTCTGCGCTGGGCTTCTGGTGTGATCTTTTTGCGGCAAGGGAGGAGCTCTTTGATGGTGAGGCAGGCTCGCATGACGACAGGTCAATTCTTCTCCGAGCCTTTATTTTTCTTCTTCTTGGTTTGCCTGGCTCGGGCTGACCTTCTTGATTCTTAACCCTAGCATATTTATCCGCTAGAGCCATCATGTTAGAGAGGTTCTTCGGATAGTTGACCTCTAGGGCTAAGTAGAAATTTCCTTCCTTAGATACTCCGCTGCTATAATGGCTACGTTATAATGGCTAAGATAACTTCTCAAGGACTCCCCCTCTCGTTGTTTAACCTCGGAGAGGGAGTTGGATCTTCTCCGATGGCGACGACTGCTAACGAACTGGCTGATGAACAGATAGCTCAGTTCGTCAAAGGAATCGATGGAGCTTGGTTTCAGGCTGTTGAACCATATTCTTGCTGATCCCCTGAGAGTAAAGGGAAAGCTCAGCATAAGATCATATCTGACACTCTGTGGAATATCATGATGAATCGAAGGCCAGAGATAAGAGTTATTTGAACAAACAAGATCGTATCTGACACTCTGGAGAGAGGAACCACGGTGAAGCAGGGGCAGCGATTCCATCAGGAAGATGCTGAGCTGGTGCAATTGGAGGAGGGATTCAATGGAGCCCTTGCACCAATTAAGTCAGAGCATGAACTTGTTGGGCCAACATATCAAACTGGTCCTAAGTGACCGAAGTTTCCGGCGATGGAAGAACTTTGATCGATGGTGGCTATGAGGGTGACACATTATTCATGGGATCAGACCTGTAAGAAGTAGCCTGATCCGAAGCATCTGAGGTTGCTCTCTATCGGTTGACCATTGAGAGATTGTTCTTCTTGCTAAAAACCTTGTCTCCTTAATTTCAAGTTTTACAAGACTTGAGACCCTTCCTCTAGCACTAATCTGTTGCTGTGAAATTTCATTCTCTGGCTTGGGTGCGGCTCACATATGGATCCAAATGGTGATCTCTCGTCTAGGTGAACCTGCAAGACAGTCCTCACAAAGGAAGCGTTGGGGTGACCCCTATGGAAGACCCTCTGACGTCCAAGTCAGTGACAATTCTTAGGAAACAGATACGAGGAGAAGGCTCCTACAAAAAGTATCTTAAGGATGGCCTCTCGAGAGCTATGAACTCTACTTGAGATTTTTGAGTTTAAAGTGAGCATACCTAAAAAGGCTTAGGACAAAGTATTTATAAACTGCTAGAATGATGACGGGTTATTACATAACTACTCGGATGTGTCTTGAGAAGTTGAAAGCCGGTATGATTCAAATCTGATTGAATCCTGTTAGTTATGAGGATCAACGGCCAAGAGAGTTGATTGGTGCTTCAAGATTTGGTTATTTATCGGCATTAGGCCATATTTGGCTTTACTTTTTTTTTGGAATATCGGGAACCAATGTGATTGGAATCCTACCAGGTAATTAAGGATTTGAATTTTCGTTAATTGCGGTCAAAGGGTCGTGTTTAGCTCCCTGTGCTGACTCTGGAGGCGGTGCTGGGGTTGACTTTAGAGTTGATATTGGGGCTGACTTTGGAATCGATACTAGGGCCGACTCTGGAATCGAAGCCAAGGCCGACTCTGGAATCAATGCCAAGGCCGACTCTGGAGGTAGTGCTGACAGTGATGAGTATTAGAGCCAGGCATGCAGCCCCCATAATGATTCCCACTCATGTGGTCAATGGAGCATTGCCTGGGTGGCACGTTATTGGCTTAGGCTGACGCCGACGATGAGGCCGATGCCGAGGCTCATGTCGAGTCCGATGCCGACGGGCCGAGGCTGATGCTAGAGTTGGTGCCAAGGTCAACGCTAGGGTGGGTGCCGAGGCCGAATCCAGTGGTCGATGCTAGAGGTCGAGGCTGACCCAAGGGCCGATTGGGTCTGACCTGGGTTTGATTACTATTGCATATGGGGCCTTATTATAGGGATGGTCAGGTTCTGCCAAGGCATGAAGACAGCTCGGTCTTGTCGAAGCATAAGAGTGGTTCGGTTTGGCTAAGGCATGGCAATTTTTTTTTTTTGAACACAATAGTTAGCGATTCAGAAATCAAAATTGACTCTAGCCTTTTCGCCATATGCACGGATGTTGATGCGATGACGATTTTATCTCGCATCATAATCCATTTTCAAAGACCTATTGGTTGAGTTTGGAACGAAAATTAAATCTAATTTAAAATCAAGTTAGACCTAGGGTTTGTATTTTTCCATCCAATTCCTTGCTAATTTTAGATAGAAAAGACTCCTTTTTATTTTTGAGAAAAAAATTAAAAGATATATTATTTAAGTCAAACCAGATATATATGTACCTTAGTTTTATATATATATATATATATATATATATATATATAATTTACTCTTCCTATATTACATCAGATGGCTTTCTTAGTTGACTGTTCATCTTCATATATATATATATATATATATATATATATATATTGGTTTGAATTTAGTCAAATAAAACTAAGGTTATATATCAAAGCCTATAAGGCTTGATTCATCAATAGCTTTAAATATCCAATTTATACTTGATTCTGAAACTTATTTAGTTGGCTATCAAATAACTGAACTTGATGGTATCAATCCGAAAAAGAGTACAGATTTGTTTTATAAGATACAAAATTAAAATATTAAAAAAAAGTTACTTTATTGATTAAGAGCTTGAAATATAGAGATTTCATGATAGGCTTACTAGAAAACCTTTAATTTTTTCCATCAAAAGATCATTATAAATTTTTTTTTTTACTATTATTATTAAAGCAAATGAAAAAAAAAACTTAAAAAAAGTTGAGGAAATGGTTAGGGATATTCTAGTGATTCTTTAATAGCATAAATTCTGATATTTTTATCAATTTGATAACTGTGATCTCTCCCATTGTCATCTTCTTCTCATTCTCCTTTGTTCATAAAGGAGTATTTTTAGCACATGTTTGCAGATCTTGACCCTAGCGCCACCATATAAAGCCACTGCATAATTCCATCTCATCACACCCATAACCTCTTACCATGATCCTTCATAGCTACATCAATCAATATCTTGATCAATGTCCATATATTTACATGATTAGTTTGAGGTGAGATGTAACGGTGCTGCTAGCATCAATAAGTTAAGTTGATGAGATGAGGAGGAGAGGTGGTGATAAGGTGCCCAAGATTAAATTCATCCCACAACCTTTTTTATTAACTTGGTTTTTAAGCTATTGGATGTTATAGCTTGAATCCACTCCAGAAATTCACTTAGTAATATAAAGTATGTCTTATTATATAATAATATAATAATAATATACATCCTTTTCACTTGATGGGTCAAGGGGCTTAATCCAACTTGAGTTGATTTATTGATGGGTCAAGATTGGTTGTTTGACTTATGAACATAATAGGTTGCGTTAAATGTATTGGTACTTGGTTAGGTTGCACCAGGTAAATGGGTCGTAGCTCCACTTGTGCCCAGTTCTGCAACCCCGACTGAAAATTGAATAGCTTGTCAGCATTTGACATGTCTGAAATGTTGAGCAGTAGAGAACTGAATTCTTTGACGTAGTCTCTGATGAAACCCATCTGCTTCAGCTTCTTCAGTTGATCCCTCGCAACCCAAGTGACGTTATGAGGGAGAAACTAAATCTTCAACTCCTCTGTTAAGGCCTTCCAAGTTGTGATTCCTAGCCTACCGGCGTTTCAATCCTCCGCGTTGCGAGGGCGCCACCATAACTTAACGTCACTGGCAAGGAACATGCTGGTGAGTCGGATGCGTTGTGCTTTCGGTATGTTCATTGCTAAGAAGTACTCCTCCACGTCCCAAATGAAATTCTCAAGTTCTTTGGCATTGTGCGCACCGCTGAAGGGTTTCGGCTCAGGTACACGAATTTGGGATGGACGGGGCTGATCCGCGCAGGGCTGACGCATGCGCTCATGCCGAAGTGTCTCCACTTCATTTCCTAACTCCTTGATGTGATTTAGGACCTCCTCCAACAAGGCATCTTGACCATCTTGCTAGCCTTAATTCGAAGAGCTCGGACCGGCTCCATGATCTGGGGCTGCTGAGATCGTTTGTCGAATCTGATTGATCCACTACTGCTCCAGGGATCGGGTGATCAGGTCTGGCCTTTGTTCATGCCGAAGTGTCTCCACTTCATTTCCTAGCTCCTTGATGCGATTCAGGACCTCCTCCAACAAGGCATCATGTCCGTCTTGCTGGCCTTCGTTCAAAGAGTCGAACCGGCTCCGTGATCTGGGGCTGCCAAGATCGTTTGCTGGATCTGATTGATCCGCTACTCCTGCTCCAGGGATCGAGTGATCAGGTCTGAGAACCCCTCCTTAGGAGGATTCCCGATTAGGGCCTCAACCCGGTTCATACGATCTGTCATGTTCACCATGGTTGCAGTTGTTCAGAGCTCAGAAGAAGAAGCTTACTCTTGTAGTTGTTGATTTGAATGCTCCTCTGATACCCTTTTCTCACCCAGCTAGGTATAGGCTTTGTTTTTTTAATCATGGAAGTGTCCTAGCTAGGGACCGGCCTTGGCATGCCGATGCTAAGTCAGCCTCGTTAGAGTAATCGTGAGCCTAAGGATGGGGTGAGGTTAGCCGCAGGCTTCCTCCTTCCCAAAGCTTAACAAACACCCACAAAACAAACACTCAAAACACAAGCTTATTACAAGGTAAAGATACCCCAACCCCTTTGATTAATACAATACCAAGAGGATACAAAGTGAACCCGTGCCAAAGCACTTACAAGAAATCTCTCAAAGACCTCTCCCGCTTACCTTGCCTTAGGCTACAAGATAACCCTCTCACAGCCCATTGATCTCCCATAGGAAGACTCCTCGATGGGCGATCCATGTCTCTCCCTCAACCTTATGCTCTCTCAAAGGTGGAAAGTCGAAGACTTAATCATTGCTCCCAATGGATGGCTAGCTGCTCTTTATATAGGTGAAGACTTGCTGTTCAACCAGCATCCGTGCAGCGTCAAAAATCCTGTGTGCACCGCCTTTAGGATGCACTGCCAGGCTGGGTGCATGTCTGTGTTGCACCCGCTCCGCTGGGCGCTTGTCAAGTTGGGTGGGCGCATCCAAGCCGCATCTGTGCCGCGTGGTTCATGCGCCTGGGCCGTGCACCCGCTTGGGCCTTGCGCCCGACTGGGCCGCACGCGCATGCCCCCGCCTGGGCCATGCGCCTAACTGGGCCGCGCACCCATATGCACTCCGCATCGAGAGCATGTGTGAGTCACATGAGCTGACCGAGCGCTCATCACATGCGCATGTGGCTGACCGCCTACCAGCTCGTGCACGTGCTGTCAGTCTGGCCGGGTGCCAGTCTGGCGCCTACCAAGCTATTAGTTTGGTCGAGCGCCAGTCTGGCGCCCGCCAAGCTATCCGCATGGTTGTTGTCCCGCCTCTGGGCACACGGACGTGCCTGCCACATGTGCGTCCCGCTGCTGCCAACCTGGCCAGCTTGGCCAAGTGTGCGCATGCACCAGGCACCGCCTGCGCCCGCGCGCATGCAGCAAGGCCGGCCTACGCGCGCCTGTGCACCATTGCGCGTAGTCTTCTGGCTGTGCATGCGCGCATCAGGCGCCACCTACGCCCGCATTCACGCATCCGCCCGTGCCCCATGCGTGCGCGGTCGTGCCATCACCATGTGCTGAGCATCTGATCCACCCCGCATGGGCTTCACCTCCGGTCTTGGCCATGCGTCACCAAGCTGTTCTGAGTGATGCTGATGCAAAGTCCCCGCGTGCCATCGCGTCTGGAGCTAGAATTGTGTCTTGCCTTGGTGTACGGCTTGCCAACCTCGCGTGCTGCTGTGCCTGACTGATATGAGGCCCACCAACCTCACGTGCCCCATAGCTAGCCATGCGCACCTTGTCGCATGGTCAGTCTCCGACCTGGCAGGCCCTCGGCCGCCTACCTTGCCCATGAATGCGCATGCCGTAAGCTGTGCCATGACCCCTGGCCGTGCGCATTACTGGGACGGTGACAATCCTCCCTCACCTGAAGGCGTCGACGTCCTCATCGCGCTCGCCCTCAAGTAGGCCTATATGTCCTCCTCAAACTGCCAAAGTTCTTTGGCCCGTCACTAGGTGGCATCGGTTGTATCCTTTCCTTGCCACTGTACCGAGTACTTCATGTACTGGGGTCCTTAACTCGTGCCCGCCCTTTCTGTCTGCTATGATCCTTGCAATCTTCCTCGCAAACTTAGGTTGTATGGCAGGGTGTAGCCTGCCTGGATTCTCCAACTTGTCTGGCGTCAGATCTCCATGGTAGGACTTTAGGAAACTAACATGAAACGCTGGATGAATCTTCAATCTGACCGGTAGGGCCAGCTTATATGCTACTTCACCCACGCGCCTGATCACTTTGAAAGGTCCATCATACCTCAGTAGTAGTCCCTTATGATATTTCTCCTTAACAGCCTTCCGCCAAAGGTATGGCATGATCTTCAACATCACCAAATCCCCCACTTGGAATTTCACCTATCACCGATGCACGTCCATGCGCATCTTCATCTACATGGCCGCTCGCACGAGGCTATCATGCACCTTGGCAATGCGCTCGATCCTGTCCCGCCCAAAGAGATGTGCTGCGGGGCATGGTCTGTCATACTGTCGCGCAACCTCCAAGGGTGTCCAAGGCTAATAGCCTAGGCATAACTCTGCTGGACTCTCCTCTATTGCTGAAGACCGGTTAAGGTTGTAAGAAAACTGCACCGCGTCTAGCAACTCCAGCCAGTTGCGCTGACTTGCAATGACAAAGTACCGTAAGTACTCCTCGAGCAGTGCGTTCACCCACTTGGTTTGGCTATCCATCTGAGGGTGAAATGCTGTGGAGAACTTTAGTTCCATGCCCACAATTTAGAATAGCGTGGTCCAGAACTTTCCCGTGAATCGAACGTTGCGATCGCTAATGATATCGCCAGGCATGCCAAAAATCTCGACGACATTAGCAAAGAATAGGGCCACGCACATCTCGGCTATGCATGTCTCGGGCATGGCCATGAAGATGGCATACTTCGAGAATCTGTCAACCACCACAAAGACGGCGCGCTTGCCGTCGACCTCCGAAAACCCCATAATGAAGTCCATCGAGACAGATGCCCATGGTCGGGCCGGGATGGGCAAAGGTTGCAACTGTCCCGTCGGCCACTTGCACTCCACCTTATCCATTTGGCATGTCAAACAGCTGCACACATAGGCCTCCACATCTCTCCACATATTTGGCTAGTAGAAGTCATGAGAGAGAAGGGTGTACATCTGTTCTATGCCTGGGTATCCCGCCCACTTCGAGTCGTGGGACTCTTTAAGTAGATCATTTCGTATAGTCTCGTTCTTTGGCATGACCAGCCTGCCTCCGTGCGACGAAGCAAGCTGTCCTAGATCCAGAAGCGTCTCACCAATCCACTCGATGTGTCATGCATCAACTTTGCATAAGTTACATCCGCCTGGGCTGCCTCGCGGATGCGGTCGATGATGCTCAATTAGTAGCTACCGCAGCCACATACTCCTGCACGACTTAGTGGCTGAGGGCATCGGCCACCTGGTTCTGACATCCCGGCCGATGCTCCCAGTCGAAATCAAACTCCGCCAAGACTCTTGCCATCGAGCTTGCTTTGGCGTCAACTTGCGTTGAGTCTTGAAATAGGTATTGGCGACGTTGTCGGTGACGATTTTGAACTTGACCCAAGCAGATGATGACGCCATACCTCCAAGCAGTGTATTACGGCCGCCATCTCCTTCTCGTGTGCCGAGTAGCGTGTTTCGACATCCTTGCATTTTTAGCTTTTATAGGCATGCGGAGTGAAAATTATCTTGTACAATCTATAAAAAAAATTATCATGTGGAATATTAATCAATTTGGGACTCTCAAAGCATCATTGGNAGACACTTAAGTAGTGGCATGAAGAAGGAGTGCTTGTATAGATGACCATCGTGCAAGATGTAGTGAGATGCCTACATCTTCAACTTTCTTGCCTTCTTTCTATCCATCGGGAGAGATCCATCTCTGAGATAAGCAAGGATTAGGTCAATCCATGATTGTTCGGCCATGACTTGCATCACATGTTCGGTGTCTACTATGCTGGATTTTTTAGTACCTCTAGGTGAAACTTTCATTCTAGGTCCATGGAGTCGGTGGTGGCCAATTTGGAGAGAAGGTCGGCGCAAGCCTTCTCGGTCCTTAAAACCTGAATAATTTCAAGTTCAAAGAAACTAACGATAAGTTGCATACCTTCTGGAGATATCGGATCATATTCGGCTTTCGAGTCTCGAATTCTTCTTGCACATGGCTGGCGACCAGTTGAGAGTCGGTGTAGACATTCAACTTCTTGACTTTTAGGTCACAAGTGATTTGAAGTTTGGCTAGCAGAGCCTCATAGTCACCTCATTGTTGGAGATCGGAAAGGAGAAAAAGATATTGTACTCGAATAGGACTCCTTTTGGGCTCATGAGAATCAAACCCGCACTAAAGCCACTTGTGCTGAGGATCCATCTACATAAAGTAGCCATTGTGCCTCGATCGCCCCTTGCTTGAAGATTTCTGGTGTCGACCCATCCTTTGAGATTGTGCACTCAAGGAAAAAATTCATCAAAACTTGCGCCTTGATGGCTGGACGAGGTTGATTCCGAATATCATATTCGCTCAGCTCCACGGCTTACTTTGCTATCCTTCTTGACACTTCTAGGCAGTAAAGGATCGCTTTGATCGGCTAGTTGGTCAGGACTGCCATGGCATACACTTGAAAATATGAGCGTAGCTTCCACACATATGTTACTAATGCCAACACCATCTTTTCAACTTGGATGTGCTTGGTCTTAGCATCCCAAAGCAGCTTAATGATGTAGTAGACCAGCTTCCGAACTAGCATGGAGCCAACAATGTTTTTTGAGACAGCCAGGTATAAGTATAGGAGCTCCCTGAGCCTTGGACTACTGATAAGTGGTGGTGAGCCGAGGTACTTTTTGAGATCTTCAAAGGACTTCTGGCAGTTCGGAGTCCAATAAAATTTTTTGCCGAGCGAAGTGCCTTGAAGAAGGGGACGCACTTCTTGACAGATCAGGTGATGAAATGGTTAAGAGCCGCTATTCTTTCATGAGGCATTGTACCTCCTTAATTGACTTTGGGAGCGCCATCTTTTGAAGAGATTGAATCTTCTGGGGGTTTGCCTCGATGCCCCGTTGAGAGACCATGAAGCTCAAGAACTTCCCCGAGTTTACTCCAAAGGTGCATTTGGTCGTTTGGTATCTTCTAAGAGTAGCGAAGCTCTCTGTGAGATTAGTAATGTGCTGAGATGCTTTCTTGCTTTTCACCAGTATATCATCAACATAAACCTCCATATTTCAGTCTATTTGGTCTTTTGAAGACCTTATTAACCAGCTTCTGATAGGTTGCCCCGACATTCTTTAAACCAAAAGGCATGACTCGGTAGTAATAAATACCTCTATCAGTGACGAAGGCTATCTTTTCTTCATCCTTGGGTACCATCCGAATCTAGTTGTAGCTTGAGTAGGTGTTCATGAAGGACAGCATCTGATATCCCAAGGTAGCATCCACCAGTTGGTTGATCCTTGGTAAGGAAAAACTGTCCTTTGGGCAGGCCTTGTTGAGGTCTATGAAATCAATGTAGATTCTTTATTTGCCATTCACCTTTTTTACCATGACGACGTTTGCTAGCCAGCTAGAGTAGTTCACCTCCCGAATGAAATTTGCCTAGAGGAGTTTGTCAATTTCCTCTTAATGGCCTTCTGATGCTCGAGGGCGAAGCTCCTCTTCTTTTGCTTGACCGATTGGAATGTCTTGTCCATGTTGAGGCTGTGGAAAAGAACATCCAGATTGATCCTTGGCATATCCGAAGTAGACCAGGAAAAGATATCAACATTCTTTGAAGGAAGTCTATCAGGTCTTGTCGAGGCTTCCCTTCCAATTGAGACCCAACCTTTATAGTTTGGTCAGGCCAAGCCTCGTCAAGCGGCACTTCCTCGAGCTCTTCGACAGGTTCCCCCTTTGCTCGGCAAGGTCTTCCTGAGCATCGAGCTCGTCAACCTTGGGCCTTCAGGATTGAAGGTCGGTGATGAAGCAGTACCGAGTGGCAGCTTGACTCCATCGGATAGTCCCCACTTCCATTCGATAGGAAACTTCATGGTGAGGTGAGATATGGAGATTATTGCCCTGAGGGACATTTGCCCAGGCCTGCCGAGGGTAGCATTGTATGGTAACCGAAGCTTAGTCACCAAGAAGTCCATGTAGGCAAATGTCGTGCAAGGCCAAGTGCTTGCCTGAACTACCAGAGTGATTATTCCTTTGGGCATGATAGTATCGCCAATGAACCCTATCAGAGTGGAGTCCACAGATCAAAGATCTTCCATTCTCATATTCATTCTCAGGAAAGCATCGAAGTACAAAACATTAACATAGCTTCCACTATCAATCAAAACCCAATGTATATCATAGTTATTCATATTCTTGGATACAACAAGAGCATCATCGTAGGGATACTGTATTCCTTGGAGGTCTTCATCCGAGAATGCAAGTCCCTCGCATTGGAACCTCTTAAGCGGGTTTTCCTCTTCATTCGGTCGACCTTAGGAGGAGCCAACCATGGCAATCATGTTGACATTGCCAGTAGCCAGTGGGTTCGGCGGAGGTTATTATCGAAGCTCTAGCGGGTGTTCTACTCTATTTTTATTTCTAGGCCCCCTCGACATTTTTCAGTCTTTCTGGGTGGATGAGCTATTCAATCACGTGTCAGTGGTGCCAACACTCCTTGGTATCTTGATCGTAGTCACGGTGATACCGACAGTAGTTGATCATGTCCCTCCAAGTTATGTTTCCTCGGAGGGGCCTCGGCCGAGGAAATTGACGCTCAATCTTCATCAGGATTTAAGCTCATGGCACGGTGAACGAGTGAACTGGTTAAACCTCTACGCTAGGCTCCTGGTGCGCTGCTTCAGTGGTGGGGCCCTCTGATGGCAAGGTGGGCTCACAGGGTGAGCCGGTCGGTTTTGTCCAAGCCCTTTTTATCCTTCTTCTTCGATTGTTTGACTCGAGCTGACTTTCTAAATTCTTTGACCTAGTGTATTTGTCCGCCAAGGTCATCATGTCGGAGAGGCTTTTGGGATAGTTGACTTCCATAGCAAGGTAAAAGTCTTCTCCTTTGATACTTCGCCTACTAAGGCGACATAGCCACCTCATGGTTGAGCTAGTCGATCTCTAGCATGGCCGCATTGAAACGGCCTAAGAAACTTCTCAATGACTCCCCCTCTCTCTGCTTTATTTCAGAGAGGGAGTCTCATCTCCATCGGTGGCGACTACTGCTAACGAACTGGTTGGTGAATAGGCAACCCAATTCGTTTAATGAGTTGATGGAGTTTGGCTTTAAGGTGCCGAACCATATTCGGACAGATCCCTTGAGAGTAGAGGGGAAGGCCCTGCACAAATGGCATCTAAGGCTCCATGAAACATCATGATGGATCGAAAGCTACTCAAATAGTCATCTGGATCGGTGGTCCTATTGTATGGCTCGATGGCAAGGAGCTTGATGTGTGACGGGACCACTTCTTTCATGATATTGTTGGTGAAGGGTGGGCCTTGCTTAACCAGTGGCTGAGGATGGGTCGTGTGCTTGACATCATCTAGCTCTAGGTGCATCTCTTAGATTTTTCACTCCATCACCTTGTTCTGGATAGTCGAAGAGGCTGGGCAAGGAGATTGCGGCATGACGTTGAATCATGGTATGAAGAGATCGGAGATAAGGAGTGGGCTCGGTGGGGCCAAGGCAAGTTCCTGTCTTCGGCCTTTTGTGGCATGGGCTCTTCTTCTTCCTCGCGGCCGTGTTGCTGTGGGAGGCTCGTGGCCTCAAACTGATTGGATGGAGGAGCTGTTAGTTGGATCGAGACAGCTAATCCACTGGGATGCTGCTGAGTGGGCGCAGCTAGGGGAGGGACTCCAGGGAGGCCTTGCACCAATTACATCAGAGCTTGGACTTATTGGACCAATGCACCAAACTGGTCCTGTGTGTGAGGAACCGCGGGCGGCGATGGAGCCTCGGCCTGCAGTGGTTACGAAGATGCTATATTTTGTGTGGAATCAGGCCTCTGGAAGGTAGCTTGATCCGGAGCATCAATAGTTGCTCTCTTGTGATTAGCTATGGGGGATATGTCATTCTAAATTAAACTTTTCTCCTTGTGTTCAAGTTTTAAAGGACTTGGGGCCCTTCCTCTAGCGCCAATCTGTGCTGTGGATTTCGATTCTCCAGCTTAGAGGCGGTGCATGTCTGGATCCGAGTAGCTCGCTCCGTTCTAATGGACCTGCAAGGTAGTCCTTCGATGCCCAAGTCAGTAAAAATCCTAAGTAAGCAGATAAGAGGAGAAGGTTGTTGAAGAGGGATGCCCCAGAGAAGATCTCTGGAAAGCAATGGTGTCTCTTAGGGTTTCTAAGAGCTTCAAAGCATTAGATCATACCTGGGGGGTCTTGGGACTTAATATTTGAGCGCTGCCAAGATGGTAAGTCGTGACCTAATTTTTTAGGTGCCTTTTAGGGAGTTGGCGGCCGATAAGGCTGAAATCCCGTTGATCATGGAGGGGGTGTTGTATTTGATCCCTATTTTTGTCTAGGAAGTTTCGCTCCAAGATCTTGGCGACTAGTGTGATTCGTCCTCGAAACATCGACGTAATCCGGGCAAAAGTGATATTAATCTGAGGAGTTGAAACTCAGTCATGTTTGAAATATAGCTCGGCCTTGCCGAGGTTCGGAGATAACTCGCCCTAATTCGGAGACAACTCGGTCCTAACGAGGTTCGAAGATGGCTCGGCCCTACCGAGGTACGGAGATAGCCTATGGTGTAGCTTGTCCTTTTCTGCGATAAAGAGTGAACCTCTCCTGAACGCAGCGGTTAGCGAGTCAGAAACGAGGAGTGGGCTCCGCTGCCTGCTATTTCTGCCAATCAATGTGGTGTTGATTTTATCCCGCAGTGTTGAAGATATGTTTGCCTGTAGACTGAAACCAAGATGATCAATTTTGCATTAGAGTTATGAATGAACTCAAGGTCTCAGCTCAATAGCAAGCTTAGGGCTGTAAACGAACCAAGCCGCTCACAAGCTATTCGGGTCTTGGTTCGGAAAAAAGCTCGTTCGGAATCGTTCGTGAAGGTAAACGAGCCGAGCTCGAAAAAATTAACGAGCCGAGCTCGAGCTTAATAAAGTTTGATTCGTTAGTGAACATGTTTATATAGAGGCTTGCGAACATGTTCGTTTAAGGCTTGGTTATATATTATAACTGTTAACTTAATAATAATACCATTAAACTGGCCGGGTTTTGAAGAACCGGTTCAACCCTGGTTTTTAGACTTCTAGGTTTAAAAAATAAAGTTAGAGTTAGATTTTTTACGGTTTTTAAATAGTCTTCCCATTTGTCTTCCTTCATTCCCATCCTCGTCGTTACCTCACAGTCTGCCCCTTTGTCTTCCTTCGTTCCCGTCCTTGCCGTTACCTCTGCCTCTCCTCTCCTCTTCCTTTTTTTTTGATTTTTTATCCCAATACTTTTTCCTCTTCTGTCTTTTGATTGCTTTTAACTTTTTTTTTGCCCAACTTTGTACTTCGTCTTCTTCCTTGTTCTTTTTATGCTCTCTTCTCTGTTTCTCATGTCAGAAGCCTTCGTCTATTGGTTTCTTTTACTTTTTTTTTTTTTTTTGTCTTTTGGTAGTAGACAAGTGGTTTCTCTGGTTAAAGATTGCGATGGAATAGGAAAACGGAAAGAAATCTATTTTTTAATATTCAATGAGAAGTCTTAACTTAAAATAACTAGTACAGTTTTAAAATAATAAATGATCTTGTTGTGACAGTAATATTGGTTATTTAGAAATCTGAATTTTATGCTTGATTATTAAGCCTTCATTGTTACTCAATTGGTGTGTTGTGTTTGGTTTTGCAGGGCAGATCATGGTTTATGCACTGACTTGCTTCCTAAATATTTGTTTTCATGGCATGAAAAAGAGAGAGCAGAGTTGAGGAAGATGAAGAGGAAGACTGTATTGTCTTTGGCCCTTGTAGCTTTTATAATTTTTATCTTGCAATGAACTTCTTGTCATTTCTTGTACTAATTTGTTATGAGGAAAATTGTATTGTGTTTGACTTTGTAACTCTTGTCATTTTATCTTGTAATGGACTTGTTATCATTTCT
This sequence comes from Calamus simplicifolius, assembly GCA_900491605.1. Classification (NCBI taxonomy): domain Eukaryota; kingdom Viridiplantae; phylum Streptophyta; class Magnoliopsida; order Arecales; family Arecaceae; genus Calamus; species Calamus simplicifolius. The sequence continues at coordinate 145,435 of UESW01002886.1, forward strand.
AGTACTGATTTATTATGGTGTGCTTCTTATAGTTCATGGACTAAGTTGTTATGGTGTTTTTGTTGTCATATATACTAGTTGTTATTTATGTATCATTAGTTATACTTTTGAGTTAATGCATTAGTTTCTACAGGTTAACTTTTGAGTGAATGCTTAACGAGCTCGATTATAGGCTTAACGAGCTCGAATAAAGCTCGTCAAACATGCTAAACGAGTAATTAACGAATCGAGCTCGAGTCGCTCGCAAGCTTAATAAATTTAGTTCGAACCGAGCTCGAGCCTACTAAAAAACTGACGAATCGAGCTTGAGCTTCATTATTTCGGCTTGGCTCGTTCGTTTACAGCCCTAAGCAAGCTTTTCGGGCTCTTTTAAATAGTGTTGCAGTCTCGATGGGATTAGGATTGACTTGACCATCTTAGTTGGTCTCAAAAAATTTTGGAACTAATTTCAATCGTTCGGCCACATCTCATTACCAATTTTAAATAAAATATCCCAAACAAATATAACCGAGACGAGGACGGAGGGTCGCTCTAAACGTCCTCTACTTCATAAAATTTAAAATCTTTATCTTTAAATTGAGAAAAAGAAAGCAGACTCAAGCCCAGCCCTAAGCATTGAGCAAGCGAGACTCAAAACATTAGCAAATCAAGCTTGAAAAAAGGGGCTAAATTTATCTCGAGCATGACCGAGCTCAGCTCTATTCTCAGCCGACCTGGAGTACTCTTATATAACCTAGCAAATCCCAAACAGTCCCACGCTCAACTTAGGAGCTCAACCAGCGAGCTCCCAACAACCTCAAGCTAACTGTACCAATGCATAGACTATGAGAGAGAGATTCCTCAAGAAAGGATATGAGAGGCATTTTACATCACGGAAAGAAAGCGATTACAACTGGAGTCTTCGGCAGCGACACCCACCACCGCCCCTCCAACGCTTTCCATGTAATCCTGACCCAAGCCTTTCCTTTTATTCTCCCCCCCCCCAAAAGTATGGTCGGCGGTGCGTGGCACCCCTCCATTGGACCATCCACTTGCACCACAAACCCCGCGGGGCGGTGAAACCCTTGCACAGATCCCCCCGGGTCTCTCAAATGACGGGAATCCCCGCAGCTCAAGTAAAGCTCGCATCCTCGCATGCCCCATTCCCACTCTTTTTATTTCTTTCTGCTCTTCAAACAAGAACTCCACACCTCTATAAAAATCACAATCCCCCCCTTCCTCTTCCCCTCATAGAAACATCTCAACACAACCTCTGCAGCCAATTAGAGATCGAGAGCAGGAACCCCTCTTCACAGAACCCTTCAAAGCTCCCACCTCTATAGAGAAGACATGGCAAGTGGCTACTACTACCATCAAAATAGTCCTACCACACCTCTTCTTACTCACAAGCCCCTGCCTTGCCCCTCCACCTATGCTTCTTCCTCCTCACACTCTTCTTGTTCATTAGCCTCTCCTGGTACATGAGCTACGAGTCGGCGTTCGAGAGATTGATCGAACAAGTCAAGCTCTTCCTCATGGTGTCGCCTCTTGTGCTGCTCTTGGTCGTCCACTGGCTGAGCAGCGTCGACAGGCGTCGGGTCCCTTTCTTGATCCCTTTGCCGGAGAGGGAGTCCTTCCACAGGGCCGGTGGGTCGCCGTGGGGCGTCGCTTGTTCTGGTGCTTCTCATGTTCATGATCTCTTACCAGTCCTACATCCACGAGCGATGGTTCCCACTGCTAAGTCGATGATGGCGATCAGAGTGGACATGGTAGTATCAGGAGGAAGAGGTTTTATGTATTTAGCTTCGTAGATCGAGTGACCCAGAGCTTGGTGTTTTATTTATCAATAACAACGCTTGGTTTCTTCGCTCTCTCCCATCATATATATATATATATATATTATGCTGGTGAATTTATATTAAATTGCCTCTTTCCTTAGCAAGGAACTTATGGTTCTTGAATTGGACTTAGAATGGAATGGAAGCCCGTTTACTTGTATATCTTTTCTTATAATAAAAAGCTAGACGCTCTGTGGGCAGTGTGGAGAACTCACATGTAACTAGATTTTGCTCGATGTGGATCAGTGATCCCTATGATTCCACGAAAATAAATCAACGTGGAGTCCTCGGGGAAGCTTTTACTTGCTCACTACGACACGAGGGAAGCTTCCTTTTTTTTTTTTTTTTTCCTATACCTTGTGTATGTGACTACCACTATTCTCTACTGTTGGAAGGTGTGCCATCTTTTAATAAGCGCTAATGACTCGCAATTTATTGAATCTTCCCTTGGGGCTAACGAGGTGCGACTCGTGATTCTTCTTTTATTAAGATGAAGGGAACTAAAGATGTTCATGGTTAACAAAGTTCATCTTTGATTCGAGTGGAAAAGACGGTAATCCAGGGAAAAAGAAGGGAAGGGCATCTTTTTCTCTTTCGGCTCGGATGGTGACTCAAAGAAGGTGGCGGGGTTTTCCTTGATGCTTATCTTCCTGCCCGCCTAAGAGGAGCCACTGATCGCAGGGTCTACTTGTCATTGCACAAGAATGTATAAAGTTTTTCATGCCATGTCTTAAGAATTAAGGCTTCTAAATTGATACCAGTCTTTGTCCTGTTCCTATCACGAGATAAATTCTATCATTGCGGATTATT
>UESW01002887.1:0-60041 GCA_900491605.1 Calamus simplicifolius
TCTATGTCGGAGATGTGGTCGGAAGCGCGAGCGTTCTTCGTCAGCATGTCGTCCACGTAGACCTCCATGTTCCGGCCCAGCTGATCTTGGAAGACTTTGTTCATCAATCTTTGATAGTCGCCCCCGCATTCTTGAGGCCAAAGGGCATCACTTTGTAGCAATAAATGCTTTCTCTGTCATGAAGGAGGTATGTTCTTCATCGCTGGGGTCCATCTTTATTTGGTTATACCCGGAAAAAGCGTCTATGAAGCTGAGAAGCTCATGGCCGGAGGTGGAGTCCACCAGTTGGTCGATCCGTAGCAAAGGGAAACTGTCCTTCGGGCATGCCTTGTTCAGTTCGGTGAAGTCGATGCAGATTCTCCAGCTTCCGTTTGCCTTTCGCACCATGACTACGTTAGCCAACCAACTGGGATAATGTGCTTCTCGGATATGACCCGCGCCGAGCAACTTGCTGACCTCCTCGTCGATGGCTTTTTGCCGCTCGGGAGCGAAGTTCTTTCCTTTGACGGATCGAGCGGTGCTTTGGGTCGATGTTGAGCTTGTGGTGATTACCTCCAGGAGAATGCCGGGCATGTCGGATGCCGATAAGGCAAATATGTTCGAGTTGGCTCGGAGGAAAGTCAGGAGGCGATCACGGTCCCTAGGGGGAGGAGTCCGCCGATGCGCACAGTCTTCGCCGGGTCGTCTCCAAGGAGAAAAGTTAAGAGCCGCTCGGCTGGTTCTCCTTTGCTGGACTCCCTGGGGTTAGGCGCTTCCGAGGTCGGCTCGGCCTCCTGAGGACTCGAAGCCGCATGGTAGCAGGGCAGGACGGGCTGACCTCGCCTCGCATTTCACCAATCCCGCCGCTGGTGGGGAACTGCACGAGCAAACATCGGGTGGAGATGACTGCATCCAACAGATTTAGGCCCGGTCGTCTGAGGATGGCATTGTACGCTAGAGGGACTCACACGACCAAGAATTTCATGATGACTGTGTTCTGGCATGATGGTGTCCCGCCGTCACAGGCAAAGAAATTTTCGTTCGACCCTCACCGAATCTCCAGTGAATCCGACTAGAGGGGCCGCCATGGGCCGAAGAGAATCAAGGGATAATCCCATCCTAACAAATGCATCGTAAGTAAGGATGTCAGCTGAGCTGCACTATCAACTAATATCCTTTTATAGGATGTTTGACAATCGTCATGGAGACGACGACGCCTTCATTATTTACATTTTCAACAACTGCCGACCCCCCCAGGAACTACATTGTCTGGCGCCTTCTCCCTTCTCGGCCGCTTAGATGAAGAAGCTGCCCCCCAAGATACCATCCCAACCGTCCGCTCCATGGGTGTATTGTCGATGGTGGCCTGAACAAGCGGAGGCCCCATGAGAGCTGGCACTGGCGGGGGCGCTTTCTGGACATATTTTTTGAGGTAGCTCCGCTGGATGAGCTCCTCAATGGCGCGCTTCAGATTGTAGCAACTGTCGGTGTCATGGCCGTACTCCTAGTGGAAGCAATAGTAGTGGCTTTTATCGCGGGGAGGCCCTTTTTCATGGGAGGTCGCTGAAGGTAAGGCTCGCCCTTAATCTCCATGAGGATATAAGAGCGAGGGGCAAGGAGGGGCATGAGCTCGCTCTCCCGAGGGGCGAGGCTTCGATGCCCATGGTCCGATTGGCGGGACGGCTCGGGCCGTTGGGGGCGAGAAGATCCGCTTGGCTTCGGGCGGGCAGGCTTCCGGCTAGACCCTCTTGTGGATTTTCGGCGGGTGAGGTCGGCCTCATCCGCGGGATGTACTTCTACGCCCGGAGGAGGAGGTCGGAATAGGAGCTCGGGGGCTTCTTATCCAAGGAGAAGGTGAAGCGGGACGGGAGTCCCCGTTTCAAAGCTAGCATCGCCACTACGTCGTCCAAATGATAGACTTCGAGGGTGGCGGTCTTGAATTGGGCCATGAAGTCCCGAAGTAACTCCCCTTCCTTCTGACGTACAGAGAAAGGCTGTTAGCGACCCTCGGGATCCTCCGGCAAGCACCAAAATGCACAAAAAGGCCCTTTCCAGCTCCCAAAAAGAATCGATGCTGTGAGGGAATAGGCACGTGTGCCAGGCGCGAGCGGCTTTCTGTAGAGTAACGAGGAAAGACTTGCATAGAAGGGCGTTCGTAGTACCTTGGACCTGCACCATGGTTTGTAGCTCTCGAGGTGGTCGAGAGGATCTGTCATACCATCGTACGGATCTATCTGAGGGAAGCGGAATTTGGAGGGTACGGGCTCCTCCAATATCCGTGGGTGTAGGGAGGACGAGTGTCATACTCCTTCGGCTGGTTGTTGATCTTTCTGGCAGCTCGTCTAGCCGCCGGTAGTACTCGTTTAGACGTTCTTCTGCCTGACAGCTGATCATCGGGGTTCTCCTGGACGGCTCGAAAGATGAGGAAGAAGAATAAGATGGAGAAGGATGTGGGAGGTGAGACCTTCGCTTTGGTTCCTCCTGGCATCGCGGTTCCAGGGGGAACCTGCTCGGACCACAGTCGGGGGATCGTGGCCTCTTGGGGGGCTCACGATGGGCTTCCTGAGGAAAGCCTGGCGATGGACGGCCTCTCGCTGGGGAGAGCCTCCCCTTGTAGACTGCTGACTAGCAGGCGGGGGAGCATCTGGTGCTGAGTGGCCACGGACTGCTGCTCCTGAAGTCCGTGGACCATGGCGGTGAGGGCTTGGACTTATTGGGCAAGGGCCGCTTGCTGATCAGCTGGGGCAGCTGCATCTGGTGGTGGGCAGGCGACTGGAGGATCGGTAGTAGAAAGATTAACTTCCTGCCTAGCCGGTGGGGGATGCCCCCCAGGGTAACTGGTAGAAGCGCCTTGGGCATGGCTTGGTGAAGAAAAAGGTGAAAACGCTTGCAAGTGAGTTCTGTAGGGCTCACGTCTTCCTTCTGCCCCCCTTCTTGGCGTGCTAATCTGATGACGTCCGATCGCTGGTCTTGAGCGTAGGGAAGAATAATCCGCTTGCTGGTGGGATCCTCGCCTAGCTGGACAACTTGCAAAAAGTCCCAAGACCGGAGGGGTACTCGGTGGGAACCCTCCGACGCTCAAGTCAGCAATCGAGGTCACAGCTGAGGAAGAGTTCGAGAGAGCTCTTTAAGGCAGAGAAGGCTCCGAGAGATGGAGTTTCTCTGAGGTGCGAGAATAAGTGGATGCTTATATTCGTATACCTGAGTCTTTAGTGAACTTATCCTTTTATAGGCAGCTGAAACTTGCATAGGGATTAGCTACGTAAATTCCGTGAGGAGAGATGTCTGCGGGACACATGGGGGTTACGTGAGTTTGGGCTGATTGGTAGGTCCTGTCCCATCGAGAGGAAGAAGCCGGCGGTTGGTGGGGTCCCATCAGTCGGCGAAGTCAGCTGGTAGGTGAGCCTGGTCTCATCGACAGCGTGGTCAGGTGGTAGGTGGGTCTGGCGGTGTCAGTCTGTAAGGTCATAGAGTTGGTGGGTGTGGGGCCGACCTGAAGAGGTCGGGGCCACCTCGGCTCGCTTGGAGATACCGGGGCCGACCTGAAGAGGTCGGGGCCGCCTTGGCTCGCTTGGAGATGCCGGGGCCGATGGTGTCGACCTGAAGAGGTCGGGGCCGTCTCGGCTCGCTTGGAGATGCCGATGGGGCCGATCTGAAGAGGTCGGGGCCGCCTCGGCTCGCATGGAGATGCTGGGGCCGACGGGCCGATCCGAAGAGGTCGGGGCTGCCTCGGCTCGCTTGGAGATGCCGGGGCCGACAAGGCCGACCTGAAGAGGTCGGGGCCGCCGGCTCGCTTGGAGATGCCGGGGCCGACGGGCCGACTTGAAGAGGTCGGGGCCGCCTCGGCTAGCTTAGAGATGCCGAGGCCGATGTGTCCATACCGCGTAGTTGATTTTGCATGATTGCCCACGTGACTTCATGCCACATCAGTTTGTAAGTAAATCAATTGTCATTTGAAGTTTAATCATCCATTCAAACTCAGAACAAGAATGGAAATCACACATAGATCTCTATTCGAGTTTTACAAAATGTGTACAATGAAATCACAAATCATAATCAAACTAATCTACTGAGTTTACAGTTGTTCTGTCCAACGAACATTTGTTTGTGAATTAGAATGAAAAATATCATTTATCATGGCTTAGGATAGATGCTTTTGGATTGCATGAAAGAAATTTGTTAGCATGGAGCTAATAAAGAAATTCTCATGCTTCACTGCATCAAGAATGGGCTTATTCAATTTGTAAAGCCGTTGGGTTCTAAGAAGGACAAGGAAACGACTTCTTGCTTATTACATCCTTGTCCTTCGGTGCAGCTGATTTGGAGAACCTTGCGCTAGTGTCTTGATGTCTCCAAGTACTAGTCGAAACTGGTTGACATTCTGACAGAATGTTGACCGTCTTGTAGGGTTTGGTTAATCTACAGCATGTCATTTTGTCCCAAAATGTTTGGCTTATTTTATTGAGTGAAAATGAGTTAATATTTGAATAATGGGTTGTTATTGCATCTAATATGCTTGGCTGTGTTAGCATTCAAGTGCTAATTATGTTGTCTCAAGAGTCTATTACCATCTCTTTAGTTTCTTATATACTTTAAACATGGATAATTACCCTGTATTGTCCGTCAAGTAGGTAAGTGTGGAGTTATGCACCCCTTTTTTTATTACCGTTTTTCTGATAATTACATCTTAACTACAACTTATCAATTAAAAAAAAATGAAGAATTATTTATGAATCCAGCATTGTAGTGATGGTATGAACTGGCAAGTGCATAGCAGAAGTTGAACATGAATGTTTGACATTTAATGAGAGAAGCTACCTATAATTTTTAAAATCATAAAAAAGTCTTTTCCTGTTTTTTTTTTATTTAATGCAGCTAAGCTGTATCAAGAAACATTGTAAAACTGTCATGGAATTATTGGTTAATGAGAACATGAGTCTTTACCACATCAAGGAATAATGATTCATCATGTCTATTTTTGCCTAACAGGATAATTATGAAAGGTTGCTGGATAATCAAATGCTGCTTTGGTATTCAGGAATTAGATGGTTCATGCATGTTCTTATTTGTGCATACTATGTGCATAACATAAGATTTTGTTGTTTTGCAAGCAACATATTTTTGTCTCCTATTATGTCTGTTTTTCTCATCTGTGTTTCTCAAACTATGAAGGCAGGGAAAGGCTGGTGTGGTTCATCATTTTTGTAACCCAAATGGGAAATATTCTCATGTGGAGAACGTGTCCAGTATGGTAGACTGCTAGGAAGTAGGACATGGTTTTAGTATTTGTGTGGCTAGCAACCCTTTCAAGTGGAACCAAAACCTCCAAACAAGATTTCCCTTTGTTTTTGTTTTAGGATATGACATTAACCCAACCTTTCTTATGTAAAGACTGCTCTGTGTGCATGTAAATCACCTACATTCCTGCTACATGCCACATGAGTTTCATCTATGCTGTGGGTACCAAGGGAGATCAACCTAACTCAAGAACCAAGCACGTCTCTGAGCAGTTCAGTTGTTCAAGGCACATTTATAATTCAAGTCTTAAATTTGATCATGTTTCATTTTTCGCCTACTTGCTGTAGTATTTTGAATTTCTGATTGCTTGGAGGAACAAGTAATCTTACCTAATTTTCAGCCTTGAAAAGGCTTTACTAACGAGAAATATAATATTTAACTTCACTGTTATTCTAATAAAGCTTGAATTTTTTACTGGAATATGGGTATGGTAAATACTTCACTTATATAACTGGTGCATATAGCCTTTCTGTAGTTTGCATGTTCATCAAACTACCTAACACAACTCGTTAACGTTGCTTTTTGGTTTTCTGGGAAATTCTAATTGAACCTGGTTTATGCACCTGTTTTATTATCGCTTGAATTTGCTATTGAGTGGATGAAGATCTGGTAAGACATGGGAAATATTGAATGAATTTAGAAAAGGTCTAGAATTATGGCAACGGTTTTGGACTTTATGTTTTGACTAAATTGGATTAATAGACAGATTCTCGTACTTATCAGAGCATCTTATCTTTTAGCAGTGGATATGTTGGTTTTCAAGAATACATTCAAATGATAGTTTATGTATATGAATTCAGAAATGCAATGCCAGTATCCTTCTCTGTCATTTTTGTCTGTGTGGAGGTTTAAGTTGAACGGGTCCCATAATCTACACATTTTAACTGTAAAGTAGTAAAGTATGATTGATCTTTATTCAATTGGTCTCTAAGTCAAATTATTATTTGATTATATGAGTGTTTTGAAACACTTTTCTTCTTTGTTTTTTATTTTGTTGAGCTATTTCTTATCTGTACTTATTGTTGCTCGTGACAGTGGAAAGGAGACAGAGTTTCATATTGAACCTGAGATAACTTCGGAGTTGATGATGGCAGCGAATTATCTTCACACGTAGGGAGCTTTTTGTCCTGGGGTTCGTCTGTTGCTCAACACTGTTAGTATTGTACTCTTGTACATGTCTAGGATTCTGATGGAGTGGATCAATCTTGTGGTCGTCTGGCAAAGAAGTTCCACTTTCTTGTGACTTCGCTGTTAAATATCAGTTCGTCTTAAAATTGGCCAAGAGAGAACATTTCTGCAAGCTACTGCTGCTAAGTTTTCTTGTTCTTCTTGTTGTTTGGTGATTATATAGATTATTCTCTAATTTCGTGACATCATAAGAGGGTGTGTAGTCTCTTGGATTCTAAGTTAGCTTGGAATCAAACTACCTCTAAACATCAGAAGGGGTGGTGGTCAACAGATTATTGTTTCAGTTGTGCTTTAAGAATCGTGCAATTCTCGCTCCGGCGCTCGTCTTATTTTTGCTTTGAGATTGGTGCAGTGCGGGGGTACTTTGCCTGATCTCCGGTGTGTCAGGCGGTTTTCGGTGATCTGGCCTCTCTGGGTGATCGTCTTTGAGGGATCTACTTCTCTGATGGCTGCGATTGGAGAATCTTTGGCCCGAAGGCATGGCACAAGGGTCAGGCATCCGGTTATGTTGGGTTCATCTTCCCTGTCGCCGGCGGAGGTGTTGGAGCTCGAGGGTCGGTTCCTGGATGTGGTTCGCATCCCTGCTGCGTTGCTGGAGGAGTATTTGCCTGTGGAGGGAGAAAGCTATCCTAGCCCGCACGTTTCAGTGTTGGGTTCCGCCTGACGCCTTCATCAGGGAGTTTCGACGAGCGGGCATGCTGGTGATATTCAACCGTTGAGTCTTGCCAATCGATGCCATATTTTTCGATTTGAGGACCCAGATCGAAGGAAATGATGATCGGCCGGCCTTGGGTGATCAATGGGCAGCCTGTTGCCATTGAACAGTGGCGGCGGAGTTTGTTCCGGCGGAGGATGCTGTGTCTTCTGCCCTCCTCTGGGTGCGGTTGCCATCTCTCCTTTTGAATTCTGGCACGAGGAAGTTCTGAGAGTTATCTTGGAGTCGGCGGGTGAATTCTTGTATGCTGACTCTGCGACTTGTTTGCTATCAAGGGGAGGTTTCGCCAGAGCTTGTCTTCGTGTGGATCTCTGGCATCCTCTCCAGCCGGGTGTCAGGATTCAAGGAACGAGCTCCCCTTTCTGGCAACAGTTCCAGTATGAATATCTGGATGGAATTTGCCCTCATTGTGGTTCGCTCCACCTCAACGGCCCCTGTTCTCAATCTTCCCAGTCTCCGGCAGCTGATCATCCGGCAGCTGGGCCTAGCTTTGGGCCTTGGATGGCGGTTTCTCGCCGTCGTCATCCGGCGGGCTCAGGAGCAGAGGAAAGCCACGAAATCTCCTGGTTCCTCCCCAGTTGTAGCCGAGTCCCCTTCATCTGCTACTGTGAAGCTGAACAGCTTGTCTGAGGGCTGGCAAACTCCCGCTAAGGTGGCTCGTAGGAGGTCCCCTTCAGCCGGCAAGGCGTTCGTCAGTGTTAGGGTTGATCTTGCTGTTGCTTCGAATGGATTGAAGTTGGGGATAGTTCCTGCTGGCGAGAGTCTCAGAGTGTGTAGGAGGGTGATAAGTTCGGTGGTTGAAGGGTCCGTGCCGGTTTCAATGGTTGAAGGGCCCGTGCCGGTTACTGTTTCTGTGAATACTGAAGTTCAGACTGTTGGTTCTGAACTTCAGCTTAATGGAATCCATAAATTGAAGGCTTATAACCCATTTGCCCTCTTGGGTGCAGCCAATTGGAAAGATGGACCGTCTGCCTGGGTAGATGCTAATCCGGGTTCTTCGAAGCGAGCTAGGCCGGAGGAGTCCCAACCGATGCGGTTGCACGCTAAGAGTGAAAAGCGGAAAGGGAAAGGCAATGCTTCTGTGATAAAAGGTTCTAAAGGAAAGTTTAGTCCAAATTTCAAACTGAACCCTACTCGGGGTCCTTCCACTAATGCTTGTAGGCCTGATAAGGTTGTCTCGGACATTGAGTCAGTCTACGTTGTTAGTGAGGGCCTGTCTTCTAAGAAAGTGATTGGGGAAAAAGACTTGGTTCCATCATGTCTTACTTTGGCAATTCAGGGTCAGTCGGACGTTTCTGCCCTCCTTGTTAATGGATCTCGGGCTGTGTCTGCTGTACCTGAGAGTAATGGCCAGGGGACTGATAATCCCACGATGGATTGCACTACGCAGTCGGATGAGGGAGGTCCTTCATCTTCGGGGCATATTTCTGATTCAGCTATGTTGGAAGAACAGGGTGGCCTCCACCCTTTCCCTTAAAAGCAAATGAAAATCCTTATTTGGAATGTTAGAGGAGCTCGGAAACCGTCTTTCCGATCCTCTTTCGGTAGATTGCTGCAGATTCATAAGTTTGATATATGTATCCTAACGGAAACCCGGTTATCGGGTGACAGCTTGGTCCGATTTCGGAAATAGGCTGACAGGTCTTGGTCTTCATATGCTATGGAGTCCGAGGGTCTATCTGGAGGCATTATTGCTTTTTGGCATCATTCTTTGGTGTCTGTGAACGCCTCTCATCAGAGTAATCAGCAGGTTGCCCTTCTAGTCTCGGAGGGGGCTGCTGACCCCTGGCTCCTCTCGGGGATTTATGCCAGCACTGATTACAGGGAAAGGCGTGTTCTTTGGGCTGAGACTCTCTCTCTCCTTTAACAGGGTATCCCGTCCATTGTGGCTGGTGACTTTAATTGTATTGTTGCTGCTAATGAAAAAAGGGCAGTCGACGGGTTGTTGACTCAGCAGACATCTGTGAGTTTAGATCGTTTATCTCCTCAGCTGGGTTGTTGGATCTGGATTTTCGGGATCCCAATTCACTTGGTGTAATAATCGCCAGGGGTCGGCTCGTGTGTGGGAACGGTTGGATAGAGCACTGGCTACTACTCAGTGGACTCAGATGTTTCCCTCTGCCACGGTCTCTCATCTGTCCAGGATTGCGTCTGATCACTGTCCTTTATTGATTTCCACTTATCTTAGTAGTCATCAGCAGCGAATGTTTAGATTTGAGCAATTCTGGACGTACCATCCTTTGGCTCGTGCTATCATTTCCCAGGTCTGGCACTTACCCATGAGAGGTAATGCTAATTACCGTCTCTCTAGGCGGTTGGAGCTGGTCAGGCGTCGGCTCTCTAGATGGAACAGAATTAAGGTTGGCAGCTTAGTGAGACAAGTTGAACAGGCTGAAGCTGACATTGCTTTTATCCAAGAGAAGGAGGATCGGGATGGAGGTCTCTCTGATCTTGACCTTTCCTTTCTCCGGTCTAAGCTTGCTCTTCATCACTCTCTTTCTGCAGCAGGAGTCTTATTGGAGATAGAGATCTAGAGTTCATTGGATCCAGGAAGGGGACCGTAATACTAGGTTCTTCCATCAGGCTACAATGAAGCATCGGGCAGCTAATAGGATCCGGAGATTAGTTGATGAGGCGGCAACCCCCAGGATGATCCTGTTGTTATCCGTGAGCATTACACCACTTCTTCCAGTCTAGATGGACTGAGTTATCTGGTGATGGGTCCCCTGTCTTCTAGGTACCTTCTGATAAGAAGGTTACTGATCTCCAGAATGATCTTTTGACCAGAGAAATCACAACTGAGGAGATACGTATGGCTTTATGGGACCTTGGGCCTAATAAGGCGCCTGGTCCGGATGGTTTTCCACCTTTTTTCTTCCGCAGTATTGGGACATTGTTGGTCAAGAGGTTACTCAGGCTGTTCACAGTGCTTTTCTGTCCAGATCTATTCCTTCTGATTGGAAGCGCACTCTTGTTACTCTTGTGCCAAAGCGCTCTGATGCTTCTTCCCCTCATCACTTTCGACCGATTAGCCTGTGCACTACTGTATAAGGTCTGTGCCCGCCTTCTTGTATCTTGATTGCGGGTGGTGATTCCTCAGCTTATATCTGCTGAACAAGGGGCTTTCATTAGAGGTCGGAGTATTTCGATAATGTTCTTATTGCACAAGAGTTTATGTATGATCTTCAGAGAGCTTCGACTAGGCAGTGTCTTATGGCAGTTAAGCTTGATATGGAGCGTGCCTACGATAGATTGAGCTGGGCCTTTCTGCATCGAACTCTGATTGAGTTTGGCTTTCATGACCTGTTCATTGATTGGATTATGGCCTGTATCCAGAAGCCTTCCTTCTCTCTGATTGTTAATGGTATGCAGACCCTTTCTTCCATTCCACTGTGGGACTGAGACAGGGTTGTCCTTTATCCCCGTTTCTCTTTGTCCTAGCTGCGGACGATCTCTCCCGGGATTTCATCAGGCTCAGCTGGATAACCGCATCGCTCCCTTTTTGGCTGGACCGTTGGGACCCCCGATCTCCCACCTTCTTTTTGCAGATGACTGTATTCTGCTGGGTCAGGCATCTAGTCATAATGCTGCTAATTTTGCTTCTATTATCCAGTGCTACTGTCGGGCTTCGGGGCAGAAGGTCAATCTTGAAAAGTCCACAATTTGTTTCAGCCCTAAGACTTCCAGGTCTACTAGGAATGCTATTCATCAAGCTCTAGGTATTTTTACCAAGGCAGATGGGCTGTCATATCTGGGTATCCCAGTCATGGGAAGGCATCCTCGTATCAGTGATTTTGCTACTCTAGAGCGACGCATTCGGGACCGGATAGATGGTTGGCAGATCACAGGCTTATCCATGATGGCCAGGATTACTCTCATCGCTCTGTCCTTACATCCCTTCCTATGCATCTTCTCTCTAACGCTGTGGTTCCCATCACTTGTTTGCGTAGGATTGAGAGAGGATTCAGGGACTTCCTGTGGGCTTCTTCGCAAGATAGGCATGGCATTCATCTTCAGGCTTGGGATTTGATTTGTATGCCCTTGTCTGAAGGCGGTCTTGGTATCCCGTCCTTGCTCGTGAGGAGAGATGCTCTTCTGGCGAGACATGCTTCGAGGTTTATCCTTGATCCCCATTGTTTTTGGAGCTCCTTCATGCGAGCTAGATATGGTGACTGGTCTTCTGCTATGGGTTCTCCGACTATCCGCCGCATTCTTTCTTTTGGAAGGAGGTCTGTAGTCATGCTCGCCCATTTGACTAATATGTCGTGGATGATTGGTGATGGTGCCTCGGTTGATGTTATTCAGGATAGCTGGATCACTGATCTCCCCCTTTCTCGATGGCCTCATTTTTAGCATAGATATTCCGCTTCATTTGAGGGTGCAGGATCTCATCAACCAGGATCTTTCCTCTTGGAATATCTCTGTGATCATTAGCTTATTTGGAGAGGAGCTTGCTCGTCGGGTCCTTTCTATTCCTCTCACTTTGGGTCACATTCCTGATATGAGGTTATGGAGGAGATCTTGTTTAGCCAGGGCCCCCACTAGGGACCTTATTGAGGTATTTAGACCACAACCTCAGGACTCTCGGGATGCGAGTTGGATATGGAAGCTCTCTGTTCATCCCAGGGTCCAATTATTCATATGGAAGCTCTTGTGGGACTGTCTACCTTCTTGCTCTTTATTGTCGAGACGGGGTCTACATATTGAGGCGACGTGTCCGCTATGTGGACAGGAGGAGGAGACTATTGATCATGCCATTTTTACTTGTCCAGTCTTGAGCGGGATTTGGTTAAGGATGAGTTATAATTGCAGAATGGATGATTCTGGTTCCTTCCGTTCCCCTTTCCTTATTGCTCTATGGAGGACTACTAGACAGCGCAGTGTTCTCTGGGCTATTACTGCTTATCAGATATGGCTGTCGCGAAACCTCCTTCTCTTTACTAATGAGACTATCTCCCCTCTCAGACTAGAGCGGAAGGTCAGATCTATGGCTGCTGAAAGCGCACTTCTTCTCACTGCTTCTGATTCTTACAACCTTGGCCACTGGGGTTCCCCTGCTGCTATGGCAGCGAACCGTCGGACGGTTTATATTTCCTGGGAACCCCCCTCCAGGGTTTGTAAAAATCAACTTTGATGGAAGTGTACGTGGAAGACTTGCGGGGTTTGCGTTTATTATTCGAGGGACTGATGGAGCTTTGATGGCGGCGAACGGTTTTGGCTCCCTTGACTCTTCTGTTCCCATGGCTGAGCTCAATGCTGTTTGGGCAGGTATTTCCCAAGCTGTTACGCAACTTCATGCACATTGTCTGTTCATTGAGGGGATTCTCTTACAGTTATTCGGTGGCTTCGCGCGGGATTCAGCGACCATGGCCCCATCAACCCTATTCTCAGTGATATTCAGGCTGCTTTGCGAGTGTCCACAATGTCTACATCCGTCACATCTACCGAGAAGCTAACTCTGCAGCTGATTGGGTTGCGGCGGCTGTGGCCCATCACGGAGGCTCATGAAGATGGATGCAGGGTGACCCTGCCCCTCTGCCCTTAAGCAGATTTTGTACTCTGATATTTTGGGCTGACTCGCACGAGGTTTATGTGATCGGCCGTTTGTATCAAAAAAAAAAAAAAAAAAAAAAACTACCTCTATTCTTCACATCGATCAAATTAAAGTTAAGTTGTGGAATCGTAGGATAACTTCTTCAGGACATCAAGAATGCATCTCTTTGCCGTCCCGTGCCGCAAAGCTTTGTCAAAAGCTAATCTTATGTACCAATTTAGGATAAAAGGAGAGATCTAGTTTACCATGAGCTCGTTCGGTTTCGCATGTAGACCATGCATCCCAGCTTTGATAAATTTATGCCAGCAATATTCCTGGAAAAGTGGAAGGTGCTTGCCAAGTTGATTTAAATTTCTCATTGGTTTTGTCGAAGACTTGGATGCTAAAAAGTAAAAACAGACCGCGATTAAGGCAGATAACAACTGGAATTAAGGAAAAGAAAAACCATATACGCTTTTGGATGACCTGATGTTTAATATTAATTTAGCAAATATGATTAGTGGCTAATTGTTCGATAAGGCACAGTGCCACCAAATAGGACCAGTGGAAGAAAATTGTTCTAGCGCACATCCCATAGCTAAAACCATGCTATTATATTAATTATTTTAGTTCTTAGATTAGATTTTATCTATCTATGTATTAATTATTTTAATATTATATTATTAGAATATAATTTTATAATATTAAATTGTGTTATATTAATATAAAAATAATATCAAACATTTTTTATATGAATGAGGGTTATTTTGCTTTCTAAATTTTAAGCCAAGATCATTTTGTCTAGAGATGATTTTGAACATCTAATCTTATAAATTAGTATGAGATTACTGAACTAGGTCTGATTTTAAACATAAGATGATATTGTAGAATTATTGAGATACAATTAAATATGATGATTTTATTACTTTTATCTGAATAATTGATAATCCTCAATAGTTTGTCCTATACCAAACAAATTTTTTTTTTACAAACAGGCGATTACACCATCTGGCACGAGTCGAACCCGATAGATCAGATTACATAATTTACTGCAAGATAACAGGGCAGGGATACCAACATGCCAACCCCACTGACCAGGGTGACAAGCAGCAATAGAGGCAACCTAATCAGCCGCAGCGTTGGCTTTTGATAGACATGATGGATCAGCGGCACACAAGTGGACTCGAGAGAAGCCCAAATATCAAAGATCAGGGGATTGTGAGGGGTGCAAAGGTCCACATCCCGTCTAATCCAACGAACAACCGTTAAAGAATTTCCCTCGATGACCAACCGGTGAGAGTCCAACTGACGGACCGCATAGGTGATACCTGCCCAAGCAGCTTGAAGCTCAGTCATAGGGACTGAAATGTCGAGAGAGCCATGTTCACCTGCCACGAGCAACACTCCATCTAGCCCCCTAATAACAAATGGATCCAGCAAGACGACCCGATACAGTACCATCAAAGTTCACTTTGATATAACCCAGGAGTGGGGGCTCCCAAGAGATAAGGACCGTAGTACGGTGCATTGCTGAAGCAGTAGGGGAGTCCCAGTGGCCGGGTCTGTCATAGTGAATACCAGAAACTGAGCGGAAGTACTCCATTGCGAGGGAGACAACAGTGCGGATGATCACTTGAGGCGAGACCGACTCCTCCGCAAAGACAAACTGGTTCCGGGTCAGCCAAATGTGATAAACTATATAAGCATAAAGGACACCCTGAGAGCGAGGACTGCACTGGGCTGATAGACGGATGGCAAGCAAAAATGAAAGCCGAGTGGGTCCCTCCTTCGGCATCCATGGGGTAAAATGAAGCCGCTGCCAAATCCAGGATGCACGAGAACATGTGAGTAAGACATGCTCAACCGTCTCATCCTGAAGCCTACATATCGAGCAAAGAGCAAAATGGGAGACCGCGGCTAGCTAGGAGAAAACAAGTAGGTAGGCGGTCCCACGCAATCTTCCACAAAAAAAGCATGATCCTGGGGTGGATGGGCAGACGCCAGATCCAAGCAATGTCACCCAGCCCCGAAATCCGAGGGCGAAAGCTATCAACAAGATCTCTAGAAGGGGCACAAGGGAGGCAGGATCGATGCCACAGCCTGGTATCAGAAACAGTAGAAGAAGCGAGAGGGATGACAAGGATCCTATGCGCAAGCTCGGTCCAAATAGCCGAGACACTGAAGGGGCATGCCAGGCAGGATGATCCTAGCAAATCAAAGCCGTAACTAACATAGAGGGACCAACATCAGAGCTGAGGAAGGTCGACCAACGGGATAGAGGAAGATCAGCTATCCAAGTATCTTGAATAATATCAATAGACCTCCCATCCCCAAACATCCAATGGATGTCAGACATAATAGTAGGGGCATACTGATAGATCGCTCTCCAGAAGAAAGAACAGCCTCGAGGAATATAGAAGGCCAGGTTGGCAGACCAGCCGCCATATCTACCTCGCATGACAGTGCTCCAGAAGCAATGTGGATCCAACAGGAACCTAGAGGCGTGCCTAGCGAGAAGAGCCTCTTTACGAACCGCCAAAGACTGGATCCCCAGACCACCCTCTCGAGTAGGCAAACAAACAAGATCCCAGGACAGAAGATGAAGACCATGGCCCCCCCCCCCTCCCCGCATCGATGCCCAGAGGAAATCGCGGAAGCATCGCTCAATCCGGTAAAGGCAGATAGTTAGAATCAAGGCGTTGGACAATAGATAAAGGGGAAGAGATGTAAGGATAGACCGAAGCAGCATAAGTCGCCCCATCATAGAGAGACCAGAGACCTGCCAACGATCCAATCGATCAGAAATCCGACGATCAAGGTCCCCGAAGTCATGCTGACGAGGTCACCACCCCGTAATGGGGATCCCAAGGTAGGACAGTCGGTCAGAGTAAGTTGAGATCCTAAGCAACTAAGAGATGGTAGCACGGCGACGTGGAGAAGTCGAAGGGCTGAAGCACATAACAGATTTCTGTAAGTTGACCTGCTGACCGGAAGCCTGACAATAAGACTGAAGGATAGTGGAGCAGGCAACCGCATTCTCAACAAAGTAGGGCTGAGCAAGATACAGTCGTCTGCATGTGAGAGAGAGGGGGACCCTGGGGCCCAGGCATATAAGGCTGCAGCAAAGACGCCCCAATAGCCTGAGCAAACGCCTGAGACACATCGGCACATAGAATGAACAGAAAGCGGGAGAGGGGACAACCCTGGTGGAGACCCATGGCAGAGGGGAAAAAAATGGTCGGACTGCCATTGATGAGAATAGAAAAAGTGGGTCCCTGAACACACATCATAATCCAGTCAATGAAGAGATCAGCAAATCCGAACTCCCGAAGCATCTGCCGAAGAAATATCCAGCTAATCCTATCATAAGCTCTCTCCATATTTAGCTTGACAGCTATGAGACTATGTCTACTAGTCGTACGCTGAAGATCATGCATAAACTCCTCAGCAATAAGGGCATTATCAGTGATACTGCGACTACGAATAAAAACCCCCTACTCCGGAGATATCAGACGGGGAATCACCCCTTGCAACCGAGTGACCAAAACATGAGCATAGACTTTGTATAGAGTGGTGCACAAGCTGATCATTTAAGCTTAGATCATTTAAGCTTAATTTACTTTAAATAGTTGAGGATTACTTTTTACATGAGCTGAATCCTCTCTGCATATGGCGACAACTTTGTTGGATGCGAATCGGAACGCACAATCTCCCCTAAATTGGATGGTAGACTTTTACCCCAATAAGCCGGTGCTGGAGCTTTTCCAGGTGCTTGAGTCCCACGGTATCGTGTTCATCTTTGCGAAGGGTGTGTCTCTGGGGAAACATAGTGCGGCCGAGTGGACGCAGACGGCAAGAGATTGAGATGGAGAGGTTGCATCGGATGTTCTCGGGGGCTGGAGGGATGGGGCACCCGCCCACCGACTCCCCGCTGCTGGACACGTCGGAGCAGGTCTACATCTCCTCCCTCGCCCTCCTCAAGATGCTCAAGCACGGTAAATTACCACCCCTCCTTCCTTTTCCCGTCCATCAGATCTAGGGTTTTCTCTTTTTCTTTGTCTTCATTTCTTTGGATCAGATCAGGGTTTCTTCCTATAAATGTATGTTTTTCCTGATCTTGGGGAACTATTAGCTAATAAAAACAACAACAAAAACAATTATAGGGAGAGCTGGGGTACCGATGGAGGTGATGGGGCTGATGCTGGGGGAGTTCGTGGACGAGTACACGGTCCGTGTGGTGGACGTGTTCGCGATGCCGCAGAGCGGGACTGGCGTCAGTGTCGAGGCCGTCGACCACGTCTTCCAGACCAACATGCTCGACATGCTCAAGCAAACCGGAAGGTCCTCATCTCTCTCTCTCTCTCTCTCAAATTTATTCCTTCTCTTTTTTTCTTAAAAATAAAAAATGAAGATTCTGTCCAAGTATTGGCACCTTGGGCTTTAATCTTATTTTTGCTAGCCTTAATTGTTCTATTGGTTATAAAGGCTTCTATTTGGTGAAAGGGATCTTTTTGAAGCATTTGGTGTTAGTGTGTGTATTAGAAAAGACTAAATGATAAAGTTTTTCACGATCTGTTTACTTTGATTGTACGAAAAGATATCATGTATGATCTGCCTGCAGTATAAGAAGTTTGTTATATAGTAGAGAAGCCATAATCCACATTTCACCATGTGGACAACATTGATATGAGACCAAGTTGCAAAAATTGTTCAGCTTTAAATTCTTTTCCTCATGCTTGGAATGGGTTATTGTTGAAAATATTTGTTATGATTAATGTTCTATATTTGGATATACGTACCGTGGGGAGGATAAACTTTCAGAGAGGTTGCCTTAGTAACATTTAATTAAAATGGAAAAGCTTTGTGCTAACTACTTGGTTACCTCTTGGAAGAAGTATGATTAGGATCTTATGGTGAAAAGGATGTATGTACGACTTTTTATCAAGATTGGATGGCTGGATTGCCCCTTTACCTATGGTTGTATCATTTTTGCTAACATGGTGCCATGTAATTTTTTGTGTTTTATGTTGTTCCAGTGTCCTTGTCTATATGAAATTGTAAGAGAAGCTATGTGGTTTACTTTTTGCAATTAAGGGACAGCGGTGTCAACTACCTTGTTACTGGGTTGTATTTCATGTATTTAGGATACATTGAATATTCGCTGTTGAAGAGAGATGGATCTGGTGCCTTTTGGGGTTAAGGATGTCTAGGTGATTGGAAATTTTTCCGTTATTTTAAGAGGATGTGACAGTGGAAGTCCTGTAATTCTCTGAGATTATATCGATCATAAAGTTAACATTGGACACATTAGGAGGGGATGTGATACTTTTACCTTTATACTAAAAAATATGTTTGGGAGTTTCAGTTAATTTCCTTCTAAGTTCATAGATATATTGTTCTTGAAATCTAAAGCTTAGCAGGTCTTCATCTGATAACTGCATACGTGTAGTAGAATTTGAGTCCAAAATTTAGGAATTGGCCCTGTCTGCCACATTAATCTCACAGCAGACTGGGAAATGTGTAGTTATGAGCCAATTGCATTTATTTCCTACTCTCAGCACCATAGTGTTCTCACTGCTCTTCCCTTTGATTGCTGATCCTTCTATGTGATATTTGAAGCTGCCATCTCTACAGTAGTTCCCTTGCATACAGCAAAAATTATCTTGGGTCTGCCTATTTCAGATAATTTATCTGTTTTAAATGTTGCAATTTATTTGCTGAGCCCTCTTCTGTTCATTTGGTGCCGTGGTCTAGAGGTTATACCTTTACTGTTTCTGATAACAAAGTATGTTGGAACATGATTTTATCTGTCATGCAGTCTTATTAATAGATTGTAGGAGAAGGAATTCTCTAAAAGAGAGCCCTAACTGAAGGCATTTTTGGCCATTTTGACTGGCAAGTGATGAACGTAACTTTTAGGCTGTAAGCAGGCTATAGGGTTATTTGGCTATGTCGAATCTGATATTTGACTGCTCATTGTCCTTTAGAGGTCTCTCTTTTTGTTCTTTGGTTAATTTAAAGGGTCCTTGCAAGCTATTAAATTAGGCAATATGGGTTAATTTTGGAAGCCTTATATGCATAACTATGAAAGTAGCACCATTATTATGTGGTTTTCAATGATTGTCTAGAGTGTCTTTCTTATGATTGTTATTCCATAGAGCTACTCTCCCTCCACCACCCCCTCCCTTCTCTCTCTCTCACTCTCTCTCTCTCTCTCACACACACACACACATGCACGCACACATGCACACACACTTGTATGCACAAATGCACACGCAACTGTTGTGATTTACATATATTTATCTTTTTAGTGCCTTTGTTTTTGACAACCTCACTGTGTTGCTTTTTTCTACGTTGATGACTCAGTATCCTTGATAAAATATAATGAATTTTTGCAAGGCCTGTAGAAAGAATGCCAATAACTTCAGTTTCTAATTTTACAGGCCTGAAATGGTGGTGGGCTGGTACCATTCTCATCCAGGCTTTGGTTGTTGGCTTTCCGGGGTTGATATAAATACACAACAGGTGAGCAACTTTTTTAAAAAAAAAGAGAGAAAAAAACCAAGAAGGATGGAGATGGTCCATCCTTTATTTTGTTTATTAAAATTATGCATCCAATTGTTTGACTTTTTTTTTTGGAACCAAGTTTTTAGTTGGCTTTTTGTACTCCTACTTTAATTCTCTAAGAAGAATTATTTTTCTTTTGTTGTACTGGTAGATCTGGTAATGCTTATTTCTCCTTTCATCACTCCATGCTGTTTTGGCCTTTATAAAATTTTATGGAAATTTATGTGCTTCTAGTCAATTTCATTGTTTTATTGTTATTGTCTAGAGGATCGACCATAGCAGTTTTTTTTTTTTAAAGAGGTTAATCGAGATGTATAGAGCAAAGAAACAAGGTCTTCATATGATTTTTATTGATTTAGAGAAAGTGTATATAAGATTCCTAGAAAAATCTTATGATGGATGCTAGAAAAAAGGAGTATTATTATATTAACATAATAAAAATTTTAGGTATATTAACATAATAAAAAATATGTATGATGGGGCAGTGACTAGTATAAGAACTATTGGTTGTAATATTGGCAAATTTTTTATTACGGTAGGTTTACATCAAAGATTTCCTATCCTTTTGCTATAGTTATATATGAGTTTACTAAACATATTTAGGATGATATTTTATGATGCATGTTATTTGCAAATGATATAGTGTTAGCAAATGAAATTAAGGCTGGAATTAATCATAACTTAGAATTATATTGAAATGTGTTAGAATATAAAGGTTTTAGGTTAGGTAGGACAAAGACAAAAAACATGAAATGTAATTTTAGTATAGAAATGAAGATGAATATGGAGTACAAATTTGGGACCATGAAGTTACTAAAAATGATTATTTTTGGTATTTAGGATTGATTATTCATAAGAAAAAAGTGATTGAGGATGATGTTCCTAGGATTAAAGAAGGTTGGATAAAATGAAGAAATGCAATTGGAATATTATGTAACTGTATTTATAGGACAATCATAAAACCATTTATGTTTTATAGTACGGAATGTTAGGCAGTTAGAAAAAAACACACGCATAAGATGAATCTAGCAGAAATGAGAATGTTAAGATGAATATGTGATAATACAAGATAAGAGAATAAGAAATAAAATCATTCGTAAAAAGATAGAGGTAGGATAAATTAAGGAAAGAATGACTCAAATGATCTGGACATGTGCAACATAGATTTAAAGATGCATTTATGTGGAAGAGTGACTTAATATATGTAGAGGTTAAAAAAGGAGAGGTAGATCGAAAAGCACATGGGAGAATGATAAAAAAAGACTTAAAATTTTTACATCTTACAAAAAATATGGCTCGTAATAGAGCTAAATGAAAAAAAAAAGGATTCATGTAACTGATTCTAACTAATCTGGGATTAAGACTTTTGTTGTTGT
This sequence comes from Calamus simplicifolius, assembly GCA_900491605.1. Lineage (NCBI taxonomy): Eukaryota > Viridiplantae > Streptophyta > Magnoliopsida > Arecales > Arecaceae > Calamus > Calamus simplicifolius. Next base: position 20,657 of record UESW01002887.1, read on the forward strand.
TGTTATTGTATTGTTATTGTTCGGTTTGCTTATATTCTATAGTCATTAAACTGCTTTGGTGGTTTAGTACATTGTTGTTTGATTGCATCTGTTGCCACAGAGTTTCGAGGCCTTGAATCCAAGGGCAGTTGCAGTTGTTGTAGATCCAATCCAGAGTGTTAAAGGAAAAGTTGTCATTGATGCTTTCCGCCTGATCAATCCTCAAACCATGATGCTAGGCCAAGAACCTCGCCAGACTACTTCGAATGTTGGGCATCTCAACAAGCCATCCATCCAGGTAAACTGCTTGTTAGAGTTGTTGATTGTGTAGCCTTTGTTTGGTTATCTTGTTACAGATTAAACTTCTTAAGTTGTTTTTGTTTGCTAGGCACTAATCCATGGACTGAATCGGCATTACTACTCTATTGCCATAAATTACCGGAAAAATGAGCTTGAAGAAAAGATGTTACTGAACCTGCACAAAAAGAAGTGGACTGATGGATTGACTTTGCGGCGATTTGATTCCCATTCCAAAACTAATGAGCAGACCGTGCAGGTTTGCTTTCCTAGATCTTTAGCTCTTTATTGTTTCTCCGATTTGTAATCTGATGTCGTATCATGATTGAGATTATTTCATGTTGCTGCAAAAAATGTTCAATCCTTGGTATGCGTGTTGGGTGTATGAGTAGGACATGCTGAATTTAGCTGTCAAGTATAACAAAGCTGTGCAAGAGGAAGATGAGCTGCCACCGGAGAAGCTGGCAATTGCAAATGTGGGGAGGCAAGATGCAAAGAAGCATTTGGAGGAGCATGTCTCGGACCTGATGTCATCAAACATAGTTCAGACTCTGGGGACCATGCTAGACACTGTTGTGTTCTGATAGCACTGTATTGCAGAACAAACAATTTTCTTAGTTGATCAGAGTTCCATCTCTCAAAATGAATCTCGCTCAGATTGGCTTTTGAGTTATGATGATATTGCCTTAATATTTGAAGTTGTCCATTGATTTTATCTTCATTTTGGCCTTGTGACAATTGTGCCCTGCTTGCTATCCTTGCACCCTGCCCCAATGGAGTTTGCCACGTGCGTTACAACTTGTCTGAAGTCTATATCCGAGGCGGTGTCGTGATTCTTACCATTGATCATGTGTGTTGATGCTCGATCAGTGGAACTGGATGTCAGAAAGAAACTTTGTCTACTGGTGCAGTCCTTTCTGGAGTGAGTGGCCTGTAAGAAGTTTCGAAACTGGAGGAAGCTTCGGTGGGGATTCTTCGACGGTTAAGTTAGCAACCGAGGTCATAGTAGGGGAGAAGCTCAAAGAGGCTCCCCTTGAAGAGAAGAAGACTCCGAGATCCGAAGTGTCTATCTAAAGTGTGTAAGCGAATGTAAGTATGAGTGTGGATGCCTTTTTTTTGTTCTGGAATCTCTTACCCTTTTTATGGATCTTTGGTATCCGTCTAGGGATTAGTCACGTGGAGTTCAGTAAAAAGAAATGTCTGCTGGGATAATGGGCGATTACGTGAACAGAAGCTGATCGGTGGGCTTTGTGCTTGGCGGTTGGTGGGGTCTAATTCCATCAACAACGTGGGTTAGATGATAGGTGGATATGGTTGTGTCAGTCTGCGCAGGTCAGGCGGTAGGTGGGCCGATTGTGTCAGGCGGTAGGTGGGTCTGGCAGGGATCGTTGGGGACCGACTTGGAGGAGTTAGGGCCGATTTGAAAGAGTCGGGACCGACTCGGGAGAGTCGGGGCCGATTTGAAAGAGTCGGGACCGACTTGGGAGAGTCGGGGCCGACTCGGCGGAGTCGGGGCCATTGGGGATCGACTTGAAGTCGGGACCGACTTGGGAGAATTGGGGCCGACTTGAAGGAGTCGGAAGTGTGGCGCGCTCTCCCGAGGTGATGTCGATTCGAAAATCTTCTGTAATCAAGTAAAAGGTAGGGAAAAATGTCAGCACCGGGCGCACCGAGAGGATATCTCTCGAGGGATGGAAAAAAAAATGGGCACCATCATTACTTTGTTGTTCTTCACGTCTTATCATTGGGCGGAAGTCCCGCTCTCTGGGCAGAACCGAGGTGTTGCACCTTGGGCACTGGTGGGATCGTCGACAGCTGGATATCCCGTGCAATGGCTGGAGACCACGTGGTGGGACCTCGGGCGAGACAATTCAAAAACTAGTATAAAACCGTCCCTCACACACGAGAGAGACATTTATGCTACCATCATCTTCTTCGTCTCCTCCTTCCGAGCCTTGAGTCTCCAAAGTTTGAAACTTCCAGCTTTCGTCTTCTTTCCTGACACCAAGTCAGTTCTCCTTTTGGTCTCTTCTTCCTGCACCTATGGATCGTCGCGCCATTAAGAAGGGTAAGAGGTCCATGGTGAGCTCTTCCAGGTCCTCGGATGAGGACGATGAGGTCCCTCTGGTCCATCGTAGGCGTCGGTCGGTCGAGGGAGTCACCATCCGCGACCGCCCGACGGTAGATGCCCAACCATCCTCTCGAGTGTCCTCAGCTAGGGTAGATCCTTCACCCTCAACCCGTCTGGCCTCTCCTCCGGCAGCCAGCTCCAATTTGGTAGGGCCGGGGGGTAGCTTCTACCATGACTCCCGAAGAAATAGAAGGCCTTAGGAAATAGTAGGTATAGGGTTCCTAGTTTCATCCGGTTGTCTGTGCCTGGACCTGAGGATAGAGTGACCTCCGATCTACCATGTCGGATAACTCTGTACGAGAAATTTTTTAGGTGCGGGCTGCATCTTCCCTTTCATCCATTTTTCCTGAACTTGCTAGATAGGTATAGGTTAGTTCCCGCACAGTTGACTCCGAACTCGATTCGGATCATCTGTGCGTTCGTCGTCCTAAGCTTCTTCCAGAGCTCAGAAGCTAGGCTTTCCTTATTCCGAGCCTTTTACAAGTTCCGCCACCATGGCGAGGATGCGTGGTAGATTTTCACTTCCAGGCCGGGTCGGGCTTTACCCCTTCATCTTCCTTCCAAAGTTAGGGGATGGAAATCTTGCTTTTTGTTCGCCCATGTGGAAGGAGTGAGGGCAGACTGGAGAGAAACTGATGTCGGCCCCAATAAAAGTTCCACCGTGGACGAGAGGGACTAGGAACTCTACGACCGTCTGGTGTCCTCCGAGATCCCCTCCTATAAAGAATTGTTGGACAAGGAGAATCTTTATGAGACCGAATTGGCTCCGGTGGTTGGTGAGCGTGAGACCCGTCCTTCTCGTCCTCAGGCCTGATTTTTCCTTCTACTTACCGTTGGTTTCTTTGTGCAACAATGAAGGTGCCTGTTGAGAAGCTGAAGGTGGCCATGCGCAAAAAGAGACAAGAGGCCGGCGAGGAAGTAGGCCGGCAAAGAGGCAACGACATAAGGACCAGGACGAGTCGGCCCAGTCCGCCGAAGTTCCTACGAAGGCGCCCCCGGCAGAGGCAGCTTCAGCAGCGGCGGCCCCCGAGGAGTAATCGAGGAAAAACGTCTCAGCCAAAGGGTCGGTGGGTGACGTTGCTCCTGTGGTGGCCGAGGGGAGAGCGGAGAAGGGGGACAGCCGGCCCTAACTGAGGAGGTCGACGAGGAGACCTCAGCTGCCATCGAGCCGATGGTCGTGGACTTGGATCCTAAGCAAGGGACTCCTATCCTCGAGGAATCGGCCGAGGCGATGGGGCCGAGGGCCGATGGTGGACGTCCGACTTCGCCTGAGCCAAAAGTAGAAGAGGTTCCCCTGGCTGCTGAAGAGGGGGAGCCGATCCCGATGGTGGGTGATGCTGAGGCAGAGCTGGAGGACGAGGGTGGGGCTAAGCCGACAACTACACCATCATCATCAGCCGCCCGAGTCGCCACCCAGCGGGCAGTTTGGAAAGTATCAGTTCGACCCCCACAGCCAGCACCTAGGCTCTCAACGATGGAGGACACCAGGCAGACAGAGAGCCTGCTGGAAAGGTTGCACTTGCCGCAGTTCTGCATGCAGCTGCGCCACCAGAATGCTGCAGGCTCCTCGATGCGGCCTACGTGTCGGTGCTTCAGGTAACCTTCGTTCATACCCCTTTTCGTACTTACTTGATGCGATGTATAGCTGACGAGTTGATCTATGCAGGTGGCTAACGAGGTTCTCGCCCTCTGAGACTCGATGATTCGGACATGCGACTCGGCCGCACGCTTCCAGAAGAGAGTGGAAAAGTTTCGAGGCCGATGCAGGGAGGTGACCGAGAAGTTCACTCGAAAGCTGAAAGAGGCCAAGGCCTGGGAGGACAACTTGGCCGGCAAATACCTCTCGGCGCAGGTCGATCGGGATGAGTGGAGGGCCCGGTTCAGGGAGGCAGAGAACAAGGCGGTAGTCGAGCTTAACCGATCTTTTGCGGCCGAGGCCAAACTGGTGATAGTTTCGTCAAGTATTGAGTCGGCCGAGAGTAGGTTGGAGGAGCTGACCCGCCAGCTTGAGGATGCTGAGAACCAGGCTGACACGACGGCAGTCGAAGCCCAAGCCGTCGTAGGGAGGGCCGCCATGGCGAAGATGGCGGCATAGGAGGCAAACATAGGCGGGCCAAGATCGTGGCCCAAATCTGGGACGTCGGGGCCCGAGTTGAAGAGGCCGAGAGCCTAGCTTGGGGAGCCGAGGCACGAGCTCGAGAAGCCGAGGCCCGAGCTCAGAGTGCCATCGCGGAGTTTTGGGGTTTGCCAAATTTGAACAAGAGATGATCGAGGCCAGCCTTGACGCCTACGCCCAAGGCTTCAATCATTGCAAGGCAAAAATTGCCGAGGTCTTTGGAATTAGCAACCCCGATCTTGAAGCCATCTAGCCTGGAGACCTGGATGATGGAGAGTCGGGCGGGGACGAGGCCAGCGGAGAGTCGGGATCCAGCGGGCCATAGATTAGATTTTTCTATACTTTTCTGTTGGCCCAGATGGCAACCCAAGAGGGGGGGTGAATTGGGTTAAAAAAATTTAGCCTTTTAAAAAACTATGTGCTTTGGAGTAAATAGTATTAAGTGTAGGATAAGTATTAAGCACAAATAAAGAGATAGAGTGAGAGAGTTAAAATACGGCAAACACAAGTATTTTATAGTAGTTCGATGTATCCAACACATACGTCCACTCCCAAGTACCACTTGGGTCCACACTATAATCTACTTGATTACAGCCGAGTTGTTTTACAAGCCCACAACTTAAAACTTGTTGTTTTCCCCGGGATTACAATGAACCCAGCTGGTTTTCCAGGCTTACCAGCACAAAACCAAATCACAAGCTATCCTTAGCTTGTCCCCGAGGTAAACTACCTCAACTAATTCAATTCCTTGATTGAACTAGTAAACAGTAAATGAGAATAGAGTTTAAGATACAAGAAGGCTCCTCAAATGAGCAAATAGGCAATAAAGTAAACAAGGATTAGAAAAGCCTGTTTGAAGATCTTTGAATGTGTGTTTTTCTTCTTTTCCTTTTCTTCTTTGAAAGGTTGAATCAGTGCCTCAGCTCAGATTCTTCAAAAACTTGCAATTAAGAAGATAGGAAAATCAGGGCTTTTGCTTCTTATTTCTTCACTTAGGAAATCCTCCGATTTTGAGCTTGAGTGTCTTGGATTTCTCTTTGAGCTTTTCTGGAGTTGATAGATTTGAACTTTGACTCTTTCCTTTTTGATTTCTTGCTCAAGACTTCTCGGATTTTTCAATCTATTTTCTCTCACATTTTTGTCACATTTTCAAACAGATGGTCCCCTTTTTATAGATCCCTTAATCCAGGTTTTAGGTGGGAAAACTAGCCGTTGGAGACATTTGGAATCTTCTACACAAAGAAAATAGCCGTTAGAAGTTAGGTGAAAAGAAATCTTACCATTGGAGTACTTTTGATAGATTAAAAATCCGTTCCTGACAGGTTGGAGTCGGCTCCAACTTTTTAGGTATCGGCTCCAAATTGGGTGTTCAAAAATAGTAAAAAAAAGTTGTTGGGGAGTTGGCTTCGAAAAAGGTAAGTGTCGGCTCCACGCTTTCGGAGTCGGCTCTGAAAACTGTAAGTGTCGGCTCCAGAATAGTCCATAAAACATGCTCTCTATTTCCAGGTTAGAGTCGGCTCCGGAAACTCAGGTGTCGGCTCCCGAAATATCAGGTGTCGGCTCCCGAATTCTAGGTGTCAGCTCGGAAACTGAAACAGAATGCACTTCTTTGTATCTCAGGTTGGAGTCGGCTCCGAGACCTTGGGTGTCGACTCCGGACCGTGCCAAAATCCCAGAAACTTTCTGATACGCCTTGGGGTCGGCTCCTTACCATTTGGGTGTCGACTCCAGGCTCTGAACTTTAAAATTTCTTTTTCAATCTTGATTCAAAACATGTTTCTTTATCCTTTTTGATTGATCAAATATTTTTATGTCCTGTAACACTTGTTAAATTTATTAGTAACAAAATGAATATACTTATATCTTTTATTAATCATCAAAATCAATAATTGGGTCAACAATCTCCCCCTTTTTGATGATTATAAAAATTGAGTATATGCATGAGTAAATAATAAGATTTTCAAATTTCTCAAATGTTTGTTCCTTACAGGTAAGCTCCCCCTGAATGAGGTAGCTCCCCCTATGATATTCAATTTAACATCTATTCTTTCTTTTAACAGAAAATTTTAATGATTGATACCAATGAGGTAGTTATATCAATTGCAATTACTTTTCCTTATGTGCAATTAACTAGATACCAATAAATTAAACTTATGTGATTTAATGCATATACAAAAGCTAAATATTTCTCCCCCTTTTTTGATTTACATTCAATGCATATACGATTTGCAAATACTTACATAACTCTCCCCTTTTTTGTAATCAACAAAAAGGTCAGGAAGTTTCAAGAGAAATAACAAAATTAATAGATACTTCAAAGATCAAAAAGACATTCATTAAGTATCAATCATCATTTTTGATAAGTTCATTCAAAGATCAAAAGACATTCATTTTGATAAGTTCATTACATCAAAAAGTCAAGCATTACATCATTTTACAAAATGAAACTTTACTACATCAATCATCAAACTACACTTCATTACATTAAAACTTCAAACTATACTAATCATCAAAGACTTCATTACAAGATAATCAAAAATTAGTTCTAATGCGTCTTTGCAGTTCTTCTACTATTCTTGCCATTCCTTCACTTTGAGTCTTGACAAAGGCCTTCAGTCTTTCATCAACAAATGTACATGCAGAAGTAATCTTGTCCTGAAGTTCAGCATTACATTTGGAATAGGTTTCTGAGTCTCCACCAATGTCTTTAAGTCCATCAAATATGCTCTTGAGATCATTCCTTAAAGATTCAGCGGAGGCTCCAAGAGTAGATTCAATCAATCTAACTCTTTCATCCAAAGAATAAAGAGTCTCTCTCAAGTTCATAAATTGATTATCTAACTCAGATTTTATCTCTTCCTTGTGAATAGCAAAAATACCTCTAAGCTGTTCTAACTGAGTATCCGAAAAACCAACAGAAGATAGATCAAAAGCAGAAGGAGCTGGAGGAGCTGGAGGTACATCCTGACTTGGCTCTGGTGAGCTCTGTCTCACAGAAGGTCCTACCTCAGAAGGGCCAGGCACATTCATCTCAGCAACCCTGTTGCCAGAATGCCCTTTTCTCTCCCATTTTCCATCTACTTTTACAAATCCATCGGTGCACAGTGGCCAAGCTATAGTAGTCAGTGTGCCTTAGGTTCTTCGAAGGCTCATTATCAGAAATAGCTACTCCTTGACTCCTAAAACCAAGGTTAGGATCATTCCATAAGGCAGTGAAGATCTCTTCTTGCCCCAGCCTCAGCCATGTACCATATCATCATCCCAGCAAGATTTATAAGCTGACCAGTCAAGATACTGTCCATAACAACAATGTCTCGTTCTGAGACATACTCAAAACGGCCAGTCTTGGGAAATAAAATCTACTGCAGATGTTATGTAACAGCCTTAGCTCAAGTGGCAATTGGTTTGCCCTAACCTCTTCAAATTCAGAAATTTCTCTTCCCAACATTCTTGACAATGCAGCTGATCTCTCACTATGAATATTTTCAGCAAATCCAGTAACAGGAATATTTAACAGATTTCCTAAAATTTGGAATGTAAGATGAATCCTCTTTCCTCTCACAGAACTGACAATCCCACCATCTCCTCTAGCTAAATTCAGATAAAATTCTTTAACAAGTGCTGGATAAGTGGGTACATCCAAAGAACAGACTCTATCCCAACCAAGTTCTTGATTTGTCTTCCAATGTCAAAACCCTCAGAATCAAAGAAATCAAAATCTACTTTTCTACCCATTGTAATAACTCGCCCAGCTAAAGTATCTACCTGTGGAGATGAGGGGCCAGGATTATCTGATGGTGTTGATGAGGAATCATCACTCGGAGTGGGTTCACGGACTGGACGCCTCGCCGTACGTTTCCTCGTAACAATGGGAGCATCAAGAACCGATCCCCTACGCTTAGGTGCCATTGAAATCTTTGGGAATGATAGATTTGGGAGTATTTGGCTTTGGAGGTTTTGAGAGGGTTTGGAGAAAGTTTGGAAAGGGTTTGGGGAAGATAGATATCGCGAAGTGTCGACTCTGCCCTAATAAAGTCAATTTGGGACCACCAGGTGTCGACTCCCGCAAAGTCGGGTGTCGACTCCAAGTCGCTAACACAGTTAGCGCCCAAATGGAGTCGGCTCCACTTACGCGGGTGTCGGCTCCAAGGTCATTGACCGAGAGCGACACAGAAGAGGTGTCGACTCCTCAAATTGAGGTGTCGACTCCACTGACAGTTTCAGAGAAAAACAAATGAGTTTCAAACAGCCGAAACTTGTCAAAATAAGGTCAATAAATTTTTGAAAAAATCTTTGGAATATGGAGAATTAAGTTACTCAAATGACTAGATAAATTGTCCTTAAAATTATGAAAGGAATCTCAAGAAATTGATAGAAATCTAGATAGTCATTCCTTAAGGGTTTCAAAATCATTCCAAAGGGTTACAAATCCCTAATTCTCCTCTAAGGTAACAAAATCTTTCTTCACTCAAAGGTTTTGTAAATATGTCAGCTAATTGTTCTTCAGTACTAACATAATCAAGGCAATTTCATTACTAGCTACATGTTCTCTTATAAAGTGATATCTAATTTCAATGTGCTTAGTTCTTGAATGTTGGATTGGATTTTTAGTTAAATTGATTGCACTTGTATTATCACATCTAATAGGTGTTTTATCAAGTGTTATGCCATAGTCTTCAAGTTGTCTCTTAATCCAAAGGATTTGAGCACAGCAACTTCCAGCTGCAACATATTCTGCTTCAGCAGTAGATAATGCAACCGAATTTTGCTTTTTGCTAAACCAAGAGATTAAGTTACTTCCCAAGAATTGACATGCACCACTTGTACTTTTTCTATCTAGTTTACATCCAGCATAATCAGAGTCAGAATATGCAATTAAGTTTAGTGTTGAGTCTCTAGAATACCATAATCCTACATTTTTAGTTCCACTTAGATATCTTAAAATTCTTTTCACAGCAATTAAGTGAGATTCTTTAGGTTCTGATTGAAATCTAGCACATAAACAAACAGCAAACATAATATCTGGTCTACTAGCTGTTAAGTAAAGTAGAGATCCGATCATACCTCTATAATATTTTTGATCAACTGGCTTACCGTCTTCATCTTTGTCTAGTTTGCATGAAGGACTCATTGGTGTTCCGAGGGGTTTGATTGATTCCATCCCAAACTTTTTGAGGATTTCCTTTGTGTATTTTGTTTGGTTGATGAAGATTCCCTCTCTTTCTTGTTTGATTTGGAGTCCCAGGAAGAAATTGAGTTCTCCCATCATGCTCATCTCGAATTCACCCTGCATTAACTTGGCAAATTCTTGACACAAGAGATTGTTAGTAGCACCGAATACAATATCATCTACATATATTTGTACTACCAATAAATCTTTGTCTTTTCTTTTCAAAAATAGTGTTTTATCAACATTTCCTCTAGAAAAGTCATTTTCAATTAGAAATTTGCTTAACCTATCATACCAGGCTCTAGGTGCTTGTTTTAAACCATAAAGTGCTTTGTGCAATTTAAAAACATGATTTGAAATTTATGATCTTCAAAACCAGGTGGTTGTTCAACAAAAACTTCCTCATTTATAAATCCATTTAAAAATGCACTTTTAACATCCATTTGAAATAAATTGATATGCATATGACATGCAAATGCTAGTAATAATCTAATTGCCTCTAATCTAGCTACAGGTGCAAAAGTTTCATCAAAATCAATTCCTTCTTCTTGATTATATCCTTTTGCAACTAATCTAGCTTTGTTTCTAATTACTATACCATTTTCATCTAATTTATTTCTAAATACCCATTTTGATCCTATAACAGAATGATCTTTAGGTCTATCTACAAGGGTCCAGACATTATTCCTAGTAAATTGATTTAATTCCTCTTGCATAGCTAACAACCAATTATTATCTTTTTCAGCTTCTTCAATCGTTTTAGGTTCAATTTGAGATACAAATGCAAGATGATTATTGATGTTTCTCATTGATGATCTAGTCCTTACTCCTTGAGATGGATCACCTATAATTAATTCTTTGGATGACCATAGGCATATCTCCAATCTCTAGGAAGATCTACATCATTATGATTAGCATCAACAACATCAACACTAGGAGAATCATCACCTTTAGCTTCTTGTTCATGATCTGAAGATACATCTATATTTAATTTTTCAATATCTCTCTCAAGTAAATTTGTATCTTCTTCATCATCAATTTTTCCGAACTCGATGCTAAAGATTCATCAAAAACTACATGAATAGATTCTTCTACAATTAAGTTTCTTTTGTTAAACACTCTATAGGCTTTACTAGATGTTGAATATCCTAAGAATATGCCTTCATCTGATTTTGCATCAAATTTTCCAAGATTATCTTTACCATTATTATGAATGAAACATTTACAACCAAATGCATGAAAGTAACTAATGTTTGGTTTTCTATTGTTCCATAGTTCATAAGGAGTTTTCTTAAGGATTGGCCTAATTAAAGCTCTATTAAGAATGTAACATGCCGTGTTTATAGCTTCCGCCCAGAAGTACTTTGGGAGTTGGCTTTCACATAGCATGGTACGGGCCATGTCTTCTAAGGTTCTATTCTTTCTTTCTACAACTCCATTTTGTTGTGGTGTCCTAGGTGCAGAGAAATTATGATGAATGCCATTTTCAATGCAAAAGTTTTTAAATAAATGATTTTCAAATTCTGTGCCATGATCACTTCTAAGAGACACTATGGTGTTGTTCTTCTCATTTGTGACCTTCTTGAAAAATTTCAAAATATTGGAAAGGTCTCATCTTTATGAGCTAAAAACAATACCCAAGTGTATCTAGAATAATCATCTACAATCACAAGACCATATTTCTTTCCTCCTAGACTAGTGGTTCTAGTAGGTCCAAAAAGATCCATGTGAAGTAGTTCAAGTGGCCTAGAAGTGGAAACAATGTTTTTAGTTTTGAAAGAGTTTCTAGTTTGTTTTCCAAATTGACATGCATCACAAACTTTGTTATTTTCAAAATCTAATTGTGGAAGGCCTTTTACTAAATCCATTCTAATTAATTTTGAAATTAGGTGTGCTTGCATGACCTAATCTACGATGCCACAGCCATCCAATCTCATTCATATTAGCATTATGAGCAACTAAGCAATGATTACTAGTAGACAAATTGTCTAAATCAATCAAGTACACATTGCCATTTCTATTTCCAATAAATACAATGCTATTATCAATGGGATTAGAAACAGTGCAAATAGAAGCTTCAAATGATACTTTGAAACCTTTATCACATAATTGGCTAATACTAATTAGATTATGCTTTAAACCATTAACATATAAGACATTTTCAATAAATGTGGAGGGAGTTATTTGAATTTTACCAAACCCCATGATCTGGCCTTTGCCATTGTCACCAAACGTAACAACTCCTCTTTTTGCTTTCAAGGGTGATGAATTGATCCTTGTCACCCGTCATGTGTCTTGAGCAGCCACTATCGAGATACCACTTTCGCTTTGATCTTTTGGCCGCAAGACACTCCTGCAAAATGATCAAGTCTTATATTTAGGTACCCAAGCCTTCTTGGGTCCTTCATGGTTAGTAGCAAAAAAGATTGTTCCTTTTGGAACCCATATTTTCTTTCCTTTAACATTTAATTTCTTGTTACTTTTTCTTGCATTACATTCATAAGATTTATGGCCTTTCTTGTTGCAATTGTAACATGTAACATCATTTATTTTCTTAACAAAGAAATTGTTTACAAATTTTTGTTTCATGTTTGGTCTATATCCTAATCCAGCTCTATCAAAAATAGCCCGTTGATTACTTAAAAGTAAATTCAGTTTTTCAGAGCTATATGTAAATTTATCACTATGTTCTTGTATTTTTCAACTTCTTTCTTTAAGTTAAGATTTTCATTCATGATTGATTCTTTTTCTTTTAGATATCTCTCATTTTCATCTTTTAAATCCTTAACTTCAAGCATTAATTTATTTTTCTCTTTACACAGATGTAAGTTTTCACTTTTCAAAAACTTATTTTTCTTTTTCAGAATTTTAAAATCATTGACTAATTCATTGAAAGCTTCATATAATTCATCAAATGTAAAATCATCATTGAGGGTTTCGGTATTTACCTCGTCATCGTTGTTTGCCATGAAGCAAATGTTTGCAACTTCTTTTTGTTCCTCCTCGGAAGAGGATTCTTCGCTATCGCTCCATGTTGCAACATAAGCTTTCTTCTTCTTCTTGTAGGCTTTCTTCAATTGAGGACAGTCATATCTGAAATGCCCCGTTTCTTGCACTCATAACATATTAAGGGGTCTTTCTCTTTTTCTTTGTCCTTGTCCTTCTTTTTTCTTTCTCTCCTTCCATTTTTGTTCCATATCTCTTCTTATGGAAGGGTCTCCTTTTTGCATAAATTTCTTAAATTTTCTAGCAAGGAGAGCTGTCTCATCATCTTCTCTCTTCTTCCTCACTGCTGCTTATCTCCTTTTCTGCAGCTTTAAGAGCAATTGTCTTCTTCTTTTTGACTTCCTCCTCTTGATGTTGTTTCATAGTCAGCTCATGAGTCATTAAGGATCCAAGTAGCTCCTCCAAAGGTAAAACATTTAAATCCTTGGCTTCTTGGATTGCAGTCACTTTCACTTCCCATGATCTTGGAAGTGACCTAAGAATTTTACGCACAAGTTCAGAATTAGTATAAGTCTTACCAAGACTTTTTAAACCATTTACAATATCAGTGAATCTTGTGTACATGCATGTAATAGTTTCAGTTTGTTCCATGCTAAATAGTTCATATTATGCACCAAAATATTAATTTTTGATTCTTTTACTTGATTAGTACCCTCATGGGTAACTTCTAATCTATCCCAAATTTCTTTTGCGGAAATACATGTAGAAATTTGATTAAATTCATTTGTATCCAATGAACAATACAAAACATTCATGGCTTTAGCATTGAGCTGAGCCAACTTCTTATCATGTTCATCCCATTCCATTTTCAGTTTAGGAATCACCATGTTGTCTACTCTAATTGTGGTGTGTGGACCATTAACTATGATTCCCCATAGGTCATAGTCAAGTGCTTGAATAAAAATCTTCATCCTAGCTTTCCAATAACTATAATTAGTTCATTAAATAAAGGAGGTCGATTAGTGGATTGACCTTCTAAATAAGATGAACTAGCTTGAGCCATTTGGATCTTTTGCTCTTGATCGTTAGACCAAATTCAAATGAGCACTTGCTCTGATACCAATTGTTGGCCCAGATGGCAACTCAAGAGGGGGGGTGAATTGGGTTTAAAAAAAATTAGCCTTTTAAAAAACTATGTGCTCTGGAGTAAATAGTATTAAGTGCAGGATAAGTATTAAGCACAAATAAAGAGATAGAGTGAGAGAGTTAAAACACGGCAAACACAAGGATTTTATAGTGGTTCGGTGTATCCAACACCTACGTCCACTCCCAAGTACCACTTGGGTCCACACTATAATCTACTTGATTACAGCCGAGTTGTTTTACAAGCTCACAACTCAAAACTTGTTATTTTCCCCGGGATTACAACGAACTTAGCTGATTTTCCGAGCTCACCAGCACAAAACCCAAATCACAAGCTATCCTTAGCTTGTCCCCGAGGTAAACTACCTCAACTAATTCAATCCCTTGATTGAATTAGTAAACAGTAAATGAGAATAGAGTTTAAGATACAAGAAGGCTCCTCAAATGAGCAAATAGGCAATAAACTAAACAAGGATTAGAAAAGTCTGTTTGAAGATCTTTGAATGTACGCTTTTCTTCTTTTCCTCTTCTTCTTTGAAAGGTTAAATCAGTGCCTCAGCTCAGATTCTTCAAAAACTTGCAATTGAGAAGATGGGAAAATCAGGGCTTTTGCTTCTTATTTCTTCACTTAGGAAATCCTCCGGTTTTGAGCTTGAATGCCTTGGATTTCTTTTTGAGCTTTTTGGAGTTGATGGATTTGAACTTTGACTCTTTCCTTTTTGATTTTTTGCTCAAGACTTCTCGGATTTTTCAATCTATTTTCTCTCAAATTTTTCGTCACATTTTCAAACGGATGGTCCCCTTTTTATAGATCCCTTAATCCAGGTTTTAGATGGGAAAACTAGCCGTTGGAGACGTTTGGAATCTTCTACACACAAAGAAAATAGCCGTTAGAAGTTAGGTGAAAAGAAATCTTACCATTGGAGTACTTTCTGATAGATAAAAAATTCGTTCCTGACAGGTTGGAGTCGGCTCTAACTTTTCAGGTGTCGGCTCCAAATCGGGTGTTCAAAAATAGTAAAGAAAAAGTTGTTGGGGAGTCGGCTCCGAAAAAGGTAAGTGTCAGCTCGACGCTTTCGGGAGTCGGCTCCGAAAAACTGTAAGTGTCGGCTCCAGAATAGTCCATAAAACATGCTCTCTGTTCCCAGGTTAGAGTCGGCTCCAGAAACTCAGGTGTCGGCTCCCAAAATATCAGGTGTCGGCTCCCGAATTCTAGGTGTCGGCTTCAAAAACTGAAACAAAATGCACTTCTCTATATCTCATGTTAGAGTCGGCTCCGAGACCTTGGGTGTCGACTCCGGACCGTGCCAAAATCCCAGAAACTTTCTGATACGCCTTGGGGTCGGCTCCTTACCATTTGGGTGTCGACTCCAGGCTCTGAACTTTGAAATTTCTTTTTCAATCTTGATTCAAAACATGTTTCTTTATCCTTTTTGATTGATCAAATATTTTTACGCCCAGTAACACTTGTTAAATTTATTAGTAACAAAATGAATATACTCATATCTTTTATTAATCATTAAAATTAATAATTGGGTCAACATTTTCCTTTTCTTTTTGTAACTGACTACGAGTCAGATTTTTGTAACTGCTGAGAATATTAATGAAAAGAAAAAGGATTTGCCCAAAGAGTCTCTCTTCGCTTTCCGTAATTGCTCGGTTTGTCTACTATGTCACGATAGTTCCAAAGATTTAGGCTCGATAGTGAATAGTCTTGGAAACCACACATCTGTCTTGCGACTTTTTAGGGCTTGACCCTTGCTTGAAATAATTCTAGCTTGATTCGTGCCCTTAACATCAATGGTTCCAATCCACAGCTCTGTAATGAAAAGTCACAGCCTTCCTCGTAGTTCGACTGAGGCCCACACGGAGTTGTTCGTGCCGCTGACTGGGTCGCTCGTCCTTCAGCTATTTGATGGGGTGGACGCAGGGCATTGGCCTTGGTCATAGGAGATTTAAACGCTTTTAGAAATCTTCTTAAGACTGCCTCGGGGTCTAGCAAGCCAACCCAAGGGGTGACTCAAATGGGTATGGGGCTGTTAGGGACTTGAACCGACTCGGGGGCATCTCCTAGCCAGATCGAGTGATGTTCCGTTAGCCATGATGCTGACAAGATCCTTTAGAACCGCCTCGGGGGTTTGTATGCCGATCTGAGGGGTGACTCAATTGGGTACAGAGCTGTTAGGGACTTAAACCGACTCGAGGGCGTCTTCTAGCCGGACTAAGTGAAGTTCCATTAGTCGCGATGCCAACGAGATCCTTTAGAACTGCCTCGGGGGTTTGTGTGCCAGTTCGAGGGGCGACTCGATCGGGTACGAAGCTGTTAGGGACTTGAACCAACTCGGAAGCATCTCCTAGCCAGACCGAGTGGTATACCGTTAGCTGCGATGCCGACGAGATCCTTTAAAACTACCTCGGGGGTTTGTATGTCGGCCCGAGGGATGACTCGATCGGGTACGGAGCTGTTAGGGACTTGAACCGACTCGAGGGCATCTCCTAGCCAAACCGAGTGGTGTTCCGTTAGCCACGATGCCGACGAGAACCTTTAGAACCGTCTTGGGGGTTTGTGTGCCGGTCCAAGGGGTGATTCGATCGGGTATGGAGCTGTTAGGGACTTGAACCGACTCGGGGGCGACTTCTAGCCGGATCGAGTGGTGTTCCGTTAGCCGCGATGCCGACGAGAACCTTTAGAACTGCCTCGGGAGTTTGTGTGCCAGCCCAAGGGGCGACTCGATCGAGTACGAAGCTGTAAGGGACTTGAACCGACTCGGGGGGCATCTCCTAGCCAAATCGAGTAGTGTCCTATTAGCCGCAATGCTGATGAGAACCTTTAGAACCATCTCGAGGGTTTGTATGTCGGCCCGAGGGGCGACTCGATCGAGTACGAAACTGTTAGGGACTTGAACCGACTTGGGAGCGTCTCCTAGTCGGACCGAGTGGTGTCCCGTTGCCATGATGCCGACGAGAACCTTTAGAACCGCCTTGGGGGTTTGTGTGCCGGCCCGAGGGATGACTCGATCGAGTATAGAGTTGTTAGGGACTTGAATCGACTCGGGGGCGTCTCCTAACTGGACCAAGTGGTGTTCTGTTAGCCGCGATGCCGATGAGATCCTTTAGACGATAAGTCCTCAGATTCGAGGGTGAGCCATATGTAATGTTGGAGGAATTCTTTATTGAGAATCATGGAGAGAATACATTATTGATAGTATTGGCGAAAATTGTCCGCGTTCCAAGTACGCGGGATGGGTCGTCCGCTGAGCTCTCCAATCCAGTATGCCCCCGATGAAGTACCTCGATGACACGATAAGGACCTTTCCAATTTGGAGATAACTTGCCCCGCTCCATTGGCTTGGATACCTCGACCTTCCTAAGGACTAGATCTTCGGGACGGAACATCTTGGGACGTACCCGAACGTTGTAATACTTAGCTACTCGCTGGTGAAAGGTTGCCATTCGGAGCCGTGCTCAGTCGTGCGCTTCATCGATGAAATCAAGGTTGGCTCTCAATTGTGCGGGGTTATCTTCTTCGTTATAGGACTCTACCCGGAGGATCGGCAAGCCAATCTCGACAGGGATGACCGCCTCGGATCCGAAGATGAGATTAAAGAGGGTCTTGCCCGTCGGGGCCCTTGGTGTTGTATGGTATGCTCACAGCACGCTAGGAAGCTCTTCCACCTATCTGCCTTTGGATCCATCCAGCCGGGTTATGAGTCTCTGAAGGATGGTGCTATTCATAACCTCGGCCTCCCCATTGGTCTGTGGGTGGCCAACGGAGGTAAACCGATGGCAGATGTTTAACTCGGCACAGAAGGTCTTGAACGTGGTATTATCAAACTGCCGGCCGTTATCGGTGACAATGGTGTGGGGCAAGCCGAAACGGCATATGATAGATTTCTAGAAGAAAGCTTTGACTTTACCCTCGGTGATCTTGGCTAGTGCCTCGACTTCAATCCACTTGGTGAAGTAGTGAATGACGACGAGTAAGAACCTCCTCTGGCCTGAAGCCGGGGGAAACGGTCCAAGGATGTCCATTCTCCATTGGGCGAAGGGCCATGGGGCCGAGAGTGGACTTAATGAGGTGGACGGCTGTCGCTGGATGTGTGTGTGCCGCTGGCAGCCGTCACATCTCTGAACCAACTTCACAACGTCTTCCCTCATGGTGAGCCAGAAGTAACCTTGATGGAGGGCCTTCTGAGCTAGTGACCTGCCCCTCAGGTGATCTACATAGATGCCTTCATGAATTTCTCTAAGGATATAATCGGCGTCGGCAGGTCCAACGCATTTAAGAAGAGGGTAGGAGAATGATCTCCTGTACAGATGTCCGTCTAGGAGGGTGAACTTGGAGGCTCTCCGCTTGAGCAGCCTGGCCTCTCCGCGATCAGTTAGAAGGGTGCCGTCCATGAGATAGCGGATGTAGGCATCCATCCAAGTTTGCTCCTGAGCAAGCGGGAGGACCTCCTCCTTATCCTCGATGCTGGGCCTCTCCAGGTACTCGATGTAGGCATCCCTTATGACACCGCCAACCGAGGTGGCCAGGCAGGAAATGGTGTCGGCCTTGGCGTTCTCGCTCCGAGGTATATAGCTGATGTTGAAGTAGGCCAGCGAAGAGACTAGGAGTCGAACCTTATCCAGGTACCATGCCATGGTGGGGTCCCATGCCTTATACTCTCCATTGATTTGTCCGGAGACGAGTTGAGAATCAGTAAAGGCTCTGAGACACTTCACTCCGAGCTCCTGGGCAAGTCTTATCTTGGCTAGCAGGGCCTCGTACTCGACTTGGTTGTTCGTAGCTTTGAAGAGGAGTCGGAGAGCGTACTCCACCATCTCGCCCTCCAGACCCGCAAGGATAAGGCTGGCACCACTTTCTTGGGAGTTTGAAGCACCGTCCACATGGAGGATCCAAAAGTCCCCCACATTGTCGAGATCGACACTGGCTGCACCATAGGAGATTCCTTCGCTTGCTCCTCCATCCAAGTGCATTCGACTAAGAAATCAGCCAAGACTTGAGACTTTAGAGTCGGCCTTGCTTGAAATGAGAGGTCGAACTCTCCCAGCTTGATTTTCCATTTGGCAAGCCGGCCCGAGGTGTCAGGACGAGCCAATATGGCTTTAAGGGGTTGGTCCGTGAGCACCACAATGGGGTGAGCCTGAAAGTATGGTTTAAGACGCTGGGTAGAAATGATCAAGACAAAGATAATTTTTTCTGTCTTGGAGTATCTGACCTCAGAGTCGTGGAGTACCTTGCTCACGTAGTAGACGGTCTTTTGGGTTCCGTTGTCGTCGAGGCACACCAGGACGGAACTAACAGCCTCTGAAGGGGTGATAAGGTAAAGGAAGAGACTCTCTTCGTCCTTTGGCTTCGACAGGAGTAGTGAGGAAGAAAAAGACACCTTCAATCCTTCAAAAGCTTTTTGGCAATCTTTTGTCCACTCGAAACCGTTCACTTTGCACAGGCTTTGAAGAAAGGTAGGCACCTTTCAGCTGACTTGGAGAGAAAATGGCTTAGAGCTGCCATCCTTTCGGTGAGCCGCTACACCTTCTTCTTGTTGGTCAGCGGCCTCATGTCGAGGATGGCTCTGATCTTTTCTGGGTTCGTCTCAATCCCTTGCTGAGTCACCATGAAACCAAAAAATTTGCCCATCGTGACTCCGAAGGCATACTTCTTTAGGTTCAGCATGACTTTGTAGCGGCAGAGCTTGTTGAAGGTCTCCTCTAGGTCGGAAACATGGTCGGAAGCACGAGTTTATTTTGGATTTTGGACTTCATTGTTATATATTATTAATGCTATTTAGAGTCATTAGTAACAAACATGACTTTCCACAATGAATTTAATATTAGGAACAAATTATATTTGCAATAATTTTAAATGAATTTGTAATAAAAAAATTATTTAGCAACGATTTCTTTTCCGTAATGAAACTAAATTCGTTGCAGAAACTCATTTAGTAACGAATTTGACTATATAAAACATTTGTTATAGAAAACATTTAGCAACGAAACTTGTTTCAGCAACGGAAATAAATTCGTTGCGGAAACTCATATTCAATAATAAATTTGACTAAATAAAACATTCATTATAGAAAACATTTAGCAACGCATTTTATTTCAGCAACGGAAATAAATTCGTTGTGGAAACTCGACTTCAGTAATGAATTATCGCATTTTTTTGAAAAGTAGTAGCAACGAATTTTTTAGAATCAGTAATGAAATATTTTCGTTGCAAAAGGTAGATTTTTCTGTGACAAATTTTATTCGTTGCTAAAAGTGATGATTTGGGCTTCAGATACGTACCTTTTATAACGAATGGTTACGAATTTATATGCATTGCGGAATGTTTTTCATAATGATTTTAGTACTTTCAGCAATGACAAAAATTTATTGCTGAAAGCCAAAAATATTGTAGTGGGGGATTTAAGGTGAGGCTCTCTGGTTATCAAAGGGCATGAAGAGTCTTGGTTGTTTGCCTCCATCTTTTGTGTGCGGCTAGGTTCTGATCTAATTAATCCATTAATAAGTCAAATCTAAAATCTTAACTAAATATTAATGGATAACAAATGAATTTATTATAAGCATATAACATTTTTTTATCAAATCTAGGATGAAATTTAAGGTATCAAAGGTCCATCCCTGATCCATGACCTTTCTTTTAAATCCCTTGCAGAATTCTTCTCTCTCTCTCTCTCTCTCTCTCTCAAAAAATCAAACTTAAACATCAAATAATGAAGAAATCCAAAGGTTTTAGATTGAGGCAAAGGCTGGTGAGAATATGGTGATGGATTCTTTAAAGCCGTCGTCCTAAAATTTACCTCTGCCTCAATCACGCTACCAAAATTTATAGGTAATGACTGTTCTTTACCGTCAAAATGGTTAGCATTTGCATGTGCTGATAATGAACTAGTAGATCCAGTCTCTCATGAGTTACCAGAGATAGTTGAACAATCAACTTCGCCAAAGGAGATTGTTACAATATAAAGAAGATCTACAAGAGCAAAAAAATTAATAATTTCTAGTGACTATATTGTGTATCTTCAAGAGTCAGACTATAATATTAGAGCTGAAAATGATCCTAAAATATTTTCATAAGCCATGAATTGTAAGGAATCCAATTTATGGTATGATGCTATGAAAGATGAGATGAATTCTATGTCATTTAATGGAGTCTGGGATCTTGTTAAGTTGCCTAATGGAGCAAATGCCATTGGTTGTAAATGGGTCTTTAAGACCAAGAAAGACTTGTTAGGCAACATTAAGTGATATAAGGCAAGACTCGTTGCTAGGAGATTCACTCAAAGGAAGAAAATTGATTACAAGGAAACATTTTCTTTTGTATCCAAGAAAAATTCCTTCCGCATAATCATGGCACTTGTTGCGCATTTTGACTTCGAGTTGCAACAAATGGACGTGAAAACTGCATTTCTCAATGGAGATCTAGAGGAAAAGGTTTATATGAAACAACATGAACGTTTTTCCTCTAGTGATAATGAGCAATTGGTATGTAAGCTTAAGAGATTTATATATGGGTTGAAACAAGCCTCTCGATAATGGTACTTAAAATTTCATGATATGATTTCTTTATTTGGATTTGTAGAGAACATTATGGATCAATGTATATACTAGAAGGTCAGTGGGAGCAAAATTTATTTTCTGATCCTATATGTAGACGATATTTTACTTACAACCAATGATAAAAGTATATTATATAAAGTGAAATAATTTCTCTCTGAGAATTTTGACATAAAAGATATGGGTGATGCCTCTTATGTCATTGGCATTAAAATTTAGAGAGACAGACTTCGAGGTGTTTTAGATCTAACTCAAGAAACCTATATCAACAAAATCTTAGAGAGATTTCGGATGAAAGATTGTTTACGAGTATAGCTCCCATAGTCAAGGGTGACATATTCAATTTGAGTCAATGCCCAAGGAATAACTTTGAGAGGAAGGAAATGAAAAACATTTCATATGCCTCAGCTGTTGGTAGCTTGATGTATGCTCAGGTCTGTACAATGCCTGATATAGCATTTGCGCGCAGTTGGAATGTTGGAAAGATATCAGAGTAATATAGGTTTAGACCACTGAAGAGCTGCTAAAAGGTCATGAGGTACATAGCTGACTGCTACCTCTACTATGCAAGCAGAGTTCATTGCTTATTTTGAGGCTATATTGCACGGTGTTTGATTGAAGAGTTTCATCTTAGGGTTTAGAGTTGTTGATTCTATTGCTAGGTCAATTAAATTCTACTGTGATAATTAGGCTGCTGTATTTTTGGCTAAAAAATCACAAAAGTGATAGTCGAAGTAAACACATCAACATTAAGTATTTAGCCATAAGAGAACGTGTTAAAGAAAACAAAATGGTCATAGAACATGTTAGCACTGAATTGATGATAGCTGATCCTTGACTAAAGGCATGCCAATTAAGAATTTTAAGAATCATATGGTATGAATGAGAGTTGGTCCCATGATATAATTTAGTTGCATGTACAACTACTTGTACAATGAAACTCTTTTATGGTTGTGATGTTTTTTCACATTCAGTTATTTAGTATACACATTTATTTTATGATGAGCATCATTAAGTTGGATTCATTAAGTTATATGGGTTTATGTTTGGGAAATATAATACATTGTGATACATTATAAATAATACTCGATTTTAAGAGGACATATTATCATGATTCATATATTTTATTTCTTACTATAGTAATAGAATATACGGACCAAGTGGAAGAATGTTGAATTTTTTTTCATTAAGCGTATCAGTTAGATACGATTAAGATGATCCTATATTCGATATCGAGGGATTACGTGAATTCAAAATTTGAATCCATGATTAAGATAAACATCCCTCAACTATATCCGTTTGAAGCACCGTTTGTGATGGACAGATAAGGCATAAAGCTAAATAAAATGGAGAGATCCTGCGCCTGATCTTTACGAAAGTTTATACCATCGCTGAGAGAAACCGTAAGGTGTGAAAGAACCTTACCCTAATCTGAAGAAAAGTCAACCTATTTGCGTGAAGCAATGGCTGAAGGTATTTATGTATGATTCATGTTTTATATTATTTTTTATAATAAATATATTGATCCGATATTTTTCCATATATAATAGGGATCAATATATACAACTTTGTTGACATTTAAAAGGCCTCAGCTGTTCTGATATTTTATTAATTTTAAAGTTAAAGTTGAAAATTTCAAACTACAAGGTTTAAATTATAATTTTCTCGGAAACATGCTAGAAGTATGCATGGGTTATGTAGAGAAGGGGTCTTGTACCTTTTGACTGATGGATGTATGAAGAGGTCGTTAATCGTTCTCTCTTCGAGCCTGGAAGTAGCCACTCCAGAGAGCCTTATTAGAGTAGGCATCCTCGTCGAAGCCGTGGAGTTGAGGCAACGAGCCATGAGACGCCACAGTTGAGTGAGATATTTCAACGAACATCTTCGGGGCAAATGGGATGGAACCCATTTGACAACGATGACGGCATCGCAGAGCGCGAGACCAATCGAGGATATTCTAGTAAAAAAAAAGGAATAATTATAATTTGAACATTATAATTTGGGGGATTTTTTCTACTTAGACTATAAAATTTGAGCCCTATATTTCCTTGAACTGAATGATGCTCTTCTTTAGTTTTGGGAGGCCCCATTAGTTTTTGAGCCAAATTTGTTGAAGATAGATGCTCTGATTGCTGCTTCATTACAGGGAGCGATGGAGGGAGAGGGATATCCGATGTTTCCTTCTGGAGATCATGAATTTGATGGCCAGTGACATGGTTTAAAGTTTAAACCAATTGATGCGTTGCCGATATTTCCACTTGATTGGGGTTGAAAATGAGAATAGACCACGATAACTTTTGGTAGACCAATCTTTTGCTTCTCGTGTAAGCGTTCTCTCTTGCCTGTAGATGGTTTATATTTATAATATGCTTTCAGATATTTCACTCTCTTTTCTTCATTATTTATTTTGTTTGGACGATCCAATGACTTCAAATTCTTTCTATGATGGGAACTCATTGCGATGCCTGTGACTCTATTTCTGAGGTCGGCTATCTCGTTGAGCAAACAATTTTCTTTTTTTTTTTTTTTTTTTTTAAGTGAATAACGTTCGCCCAGAGGCTACCACAATCAGAGACAGCATATTCACAGTATTATTTGGTTCTTTTAATTGCAAGACTTCCAACACAAGCCGAAAAAAATCAAAATCCAAAAATCAGTATAATCTCCAGGGATGGCAATCCAAATTGGAACAAGTGGAGTCCCAGGTGCTCCTGCATTCGCCTCGCACTCCGTCGCAGCACCTGCAGTTGAGGCCCAGTGACTCCAACAATCCGAGATATCCTGAACCATGCCATCATTCAAAGACAAGTCATATACGCTAACTGAGACCAATCCCTTCAGCTATTGATAATCACACGTAGGATTCAAATTCTGTAAGAAATGCTTACTCGCTTGTTTTTGTTTTACAGGGGGAGGTGGCCTGGCTTCTGCGCCCCTGGAGATATCAACCTGGAAGCATACCAAGAGCAGCAGCAGCAGCAGCAACATTAAGAGGGAAGCTCTCTGCGACTCCATGCCTCTAAAACTGTTTTAGCCAGGGAGCTTGCAATTGAGTAGGCTGTTTTATATAGGGACGCGGTTTCTAGAGATGGCTGATTTCTCCACGATGAGAGTGATTTCATACCTTATAGAATTCTCCTTTTCCCACGAAGCCAATCGATCCGTTTCTAGAACTTAGAGAGAAGCGATAGAGAGAGGATTCAGTGGAGAAGGGGTTGTGGGTTTATCTAATTTTCTATGCTGCGAATGGATTCAGTGGACAAGGGTTGCGGGTTTGTCTATTTTTTCTATCATCGATCGGTGATCGTGGTTCTCTTAATTCTGTTTCTTATTAATCTTTTTGAATTAGTGGGTGCTTGTTGGGCTTCTAGATTAGGAGCACCAGCGTGCCACGCGTTCTCGCTTTGGTTCAGGCATTTGAGCCGTTGCCGGACTTTCTTTGCCGATGGGACCCACCATCTTAGACATGGAGCAGGCCAGCAGCTGCTCCGAAATTTCGTGCCTTCGGTCCACTTCATCGAGCGTTGGTGCGGGACGCACCGCATGGAACGGAAGCTTCTTTGGTTGGGAACTTCGAGAGGTGCACTTCGCGTCCAGCTAGCAAACAGCTCGCCTGTGGGATTTCAGCCTCAGGTGTAACCGAACGTATCACGTTCAAACCCGTAGTTGACTTGTAGTCGCTCATAATATATTAGTAATTGCATGCTTGCGCTATCGCAGGGCTAGGACTGTAATTGAGCTAAACATGAGCTACTCAAAATTTGGCTTGATAAAATTTTTTTATTCTCGTCATATAAATGAAGATTGAGCTTCATTTTAGAGCTCATTTGATAAATGAGATGAGCTTGAGCACAAGAGCATATTCGATTAGGAACTTGCGATACAGCTCGATTAAGAGCTTGTGAGACGGCTCAATTAGAAGCTCGCAAGCTAGCTCGATTAGAAACTCGTGACAAGATATTCTTTCATCTTCTCTGTCTTTTCATCTTTTCTTACTACTCTTTGGATTAAGAATCGAGCTTTTTTTTTTTTTTAATTCTTGAGCCAAACTTTAAATAAGCTTAATTTGAGTCTAGCTTGAAACAAGCAATTCAAGCTCGAGTTTGAAATGAGCTTTTTTTGAGTCGAGCTTGTCGAGCTTTCTAATTATACCAGATAAGCGAGCTCGAGTCGAGCCCGAGTTTTTTGTAATCGAGCTCGAGTCGAACTTGAACAGAATTTTTCAAATTAAAACGAGTTCGAGCTTGAGCTCAAGCTCAAGTATTTGTTAACGAGCTGAACTTGAGTATAAAAAAGCTCAGCTCGACTCAATTGCAGCCTTATGGATCAAACCTGATGCTGATAACAAAAGGCATGGTCTCTGTGCTCGTTCCAGCCACTATAAATTTGCCTATGGTGCCTTACTTTTCAGAAGATAAAAAATCATGACTCACGAGCTCAAAAAAAAAAAAAAAAAAAAAAAGGAAAGCTGATGAGATCGAGTAGAGGGAAAGCCGAGGACTCTACTAGAGCTATAGCTTCAGAAGAGTTTCTTCTAGTAACAAAACAAGAATCGAGTAAATGAGCTTTGCTCTCTCTTATATAGCTCAATTAGAGAGAAGGTAGCAGAAAGTAAACCGTTTTTTTTGTCGTCTCCCGCAGCACCTGGTAACTAAGGGCTACCACCATTAATAAGTTGCGATAATAACTCTTCATTCAATGGTGCCATCAATTAAAGGAATTGCTTTCCAAAAAAAAACCATTATTAGTATTAATAATGGGTATTTAATTTGTAAAAAAAGTGCTTTTTAATATAGTTTTGCATCAAGATTTGTGCAGCGGTGTACTCGCACAGCTATGCTGGCTTGATATTCATGCAGATGAAAAATAAACGAGCTGACCAATCAGCTAACTCATTGCTGCAGCTCATGTAATTGGTCATCTTTGGCCAACCTATAGGCTAACCTTTAGGTAGTGTTTGATAGAAAAAATATTATCCATAGATAAGTGTACGGGATAGAGTTTACCTCCTGGCTATCCCTAGGAATATCCCTTGGCTATCACATTGATCATATCAAATGCAAAAAGGTAAATCCATAGGATAACTTTTTTTTACTCTTATTTGGAGGGATAACCAGCTATTCCTACATTTTCTAAGGAATAAACTGAGGGGATGACCTATGGTTAACCATGGATTATCCTTTGGTTAACTTTATTCCCAGCTATCCCTTATAGTTATGGCTTTGGGAATAAGAAGGGATATCCAGGGGCAAACTCTATCCATACACTTACCATGGATAATATTTTTTCTATCCTATGGATTTATCTTTTTGCATTTGATATGATTAATGGGATAGCCAGGGGACAAACTTTATCTGGTACACTTATCCATGGATAATATTTTTCTATCAAACACTACATTAAGATTTGCAGTATTTTCAAAATGGTTGACGATTGCTTAATGATAGATTTGGATTTATGTGACTTATAATTGCCACCACATTAGAGGAATCAAAAATCCGAGCACACAAAAATTAAGCTACTGGATGAGTGGTCTAATATAAGCTACTCGATAATTTGATTAAAAATAAGCTACTGATAGCTCAATTGTGCCAAGTTAATAAGCTTAATGTATATTAGTCATATGAAAACTTGAATTACTTTCATGACTTAAGCACGAACTTAAGTTCAACTTCTAAAATTAAAGGGCAAATGATGCAAGCCAAATAGATCCAGTATGTATATATATGCAGCCAAAATTGACTCATTGGTATGCTAGACTGCTATGTATAAATAGCTAGCTAGATGAAAACAACATAGTCGACCTATCCCATCATCTCGATAATAGTGTTGATCTATTCAAAATCATTATCTCATTCATGATGTAGACTAGTCCAAGTAGAATTACATCGCTCAATTTAGAAAGGACTCTAGTTACAAACTTTTATAGGATCACATTTATCAAAATCATCCAATGAGATAGTCTAGCTCAAACACTACCTTCTTGAAACATCAATAAAAGTAGACCAATGTTGTACCTGCTTTTTATCCATCTTTATAATCTATAGCACTTATCCAAAAAGCTCTAGGTTTTCTTTTATCGCTCAGCTGATATGAGAATCAAAAGATTTTTCTCAAAGTAAAGTTTTGAGCCCTATTATATTTGTCTTTCTTTCGTATAAAAAGGTGGACTGATCGATTGGGAGACGTACTATGCTTCATCCGAGCAAAGACTGATTCTTTGATCACTGTTTGATAACCAAGTTCAACTATCAATAAGTTATAACTATAATTTTGAAGCAAAAGACGTCATGAGGGGGAAAAAAAGTATCTATTAAACACAAAAATATAAAACTCAATATAGCATATTAGTTTATATTTAAACGCTTTTCTACCATACTTCTACCATGTTGGTCATACCGTAAATAAAGAAAAGTCCAAAAAGTACAAGGGGTTGTATAAGAGGCTAAAGCCATTTGAACAAGATTTGAAAGGTTGGATGGAAGCTCTGTTTTAAAGAAAATTATAAGAAAGCAACTCAGCTGAACACTGTTTAAAACAATGAGAATAAATCCTTGCTAGCCAATCACCTAGTTCATCAGTTGATATGGCACACACCATGACGATTTGCTTAGGAGCTTTATGACAAACCAGGAGCAAATTAAAGATTATGTTCAAGAAAACAAGCACTCATATATTTATTATGTTCATACACCCTCGGTAGCATATTACAGACAGCATTGCTACCATTTTATTAAGCCAGGAGGCCATACATGCAGCATCATAACTAGCTATCACACCAGCACTATATATACCAGAAGTTCCATTCTTTTCTGCGGTCATCAGTTTCCCTTCATACTGGGTTCTTCAAGGCAAGGTATAATCTGCAGACAATCGTAATATATATTGTTCTGAGGAAATTTGCAAATGAAACAGATGGAGAAAACTAGGGAAGGTATTTAAAACAATAGAATTCAACCCACCTCCACATTTGTAACCCACAGGGCGATCAGCAAGGTTGCACCGCTTGGGAATCGTTATTGCAACTTCAGGCTTGACTCCAGTACTCTTTGCAGTATTTGACAGCATAACAGCACAAAGGCAGCTTGGGTTCTGGCCTAGCTTTTTCACCTCGGAGCAGCACCTATCCGAAACCGCGGCCTGTTCATCGTGCGACGCTGCTGCACAAGGAGCCAGCCGAAAGGCCATCCTATCAGCAGGAACATTCCCACATTCCCCAGCTCCATCAACACTCTCCAGTCCCACAATACTAGTGACCACAAACAATCCAAGAAGGCAGAGATGCTTCATTGTAACGCTCATATCTTCCATGCATGGACTATATACCATCCACAGGTGCGCCTATATATAGATTGACAGAGAAGGTCCTAGAAGACATTATTCATATTTCATGGAAATAGATGAGTGCCACCACATAGCCCATATGACTTTAATGGAGGCAGCACTACTACATCAACTACATTTGTTTATTGTAGCACTAATACCCACCAAGTGGGTCGAACAGCTTCACCCACTTTGATCCCATGGAAGTAAGCATGCGCAAGTATAATTGTTACCCTTTACTTTAGCTTCCATGAAAATGCACAGAAAAGGCCTCATAACCAGCTGCCACCTTTGTCGCAGTATACAGCCACACTGCCCTGTTTGTGGCAGCCTCACCGTTCTCCATGGTGCTCTTTTTTTCTTTTCTTTTCTAAAATCCTATGGAAAGACTCCTTGAGCAAATCAATTGTTGGTGAAAAATTTGTAACTGGCTCCACAACTAGAAACCTTCAATAATGTTTGCGAGATGTATGCCAGCATTGCTTCTACAAATGTATATGATACAAACCCCGTGCTCTTAAGGTAGTGTTTAATAGCCCAAAAGCTATCCCTGGATAAATGTACGAGATAGCATTTATCCAGGGGATAGCTGAGGGAATAAGCATTTTTTTTAAATTACAAGTCTACCATCAAGGGATAACTTTAGTTGTTCCTGGGTTCCTAGGGAATAAGTTCAGGGGATAACCCATGGTATCCCCCTCTGGTTAAATTTTTTTAGACATATCCCTTCTGGCTATAGCATTTGGGAATAAGGAGGGATATCCCCTGGATATCCTTCCTTATCCTTCGTATCAAACACTGCCTAAGAGTCGGTTATTTATGAAAACTTCAATCGAGCTGCAAAATCTTCAAATTGTTTCTGCTCCAAAGGACCAGAACAAGTAAATTTGGTCTAAGCTCCTTGTACCGATGAACATGGTGTCTATCTTCAGCAACTAGGAGATAAATACGCCTCTTGGAACTCTTGCTATCTGTAAAGCCCTGCTTCAAAAGCAGCTAAAACTTAGCATTTTCCAGCACCCCAACCTTCTTCCTGAGCTGCCCAACCCTTTGCTGAATCTGGTTCGTAGATATCTTCGTCCACACCACTCGCAAATATGTGGGAGCCCATTCTTCCGGGATCATTTATATGCTTTTGTCAAAATCTCCAACATGGTTGCTTGTTGTTACGTGACGAACATAGTCACACAAAGCGGAGAGACACTGATGAGAACGTAGGGAAAGACAAGGTAACAGAGGCATTAGAAAATGAAGGAGATGCCGCATTGGTTGTTTGACGTTGTTGACGATTCTAAATTATCTCAAAAATAGTTACTTTAAAATATTTATAACTTAAGTTTACTACTACCAATCAACTTTTATAGAGCCATGTGATTTCGACTCGTTAACCATTGATTGAACCACCTGATGAGGCTGGAGAATTACAACTCCAAAAGAAGAAATTAAATGCAGAATTGGTTAATTTTGTAAAATCCAAAGGAAGAAAACGAAGAGATCAAATGCGGAATCTTTAAAAATAAATTAGACCCCAAAGGTGAGGAACATGAAGTCATTTTACCAGATTCCAGGGCTTGTGGATGATTCCAGTGGATTGGTTGACCAGAGATCGGACTCGCTGTTAACCAATATTAAACAGACATCATGGGTCCCAAGGCAGGATTACCGCGATTCGGATTAAGTAGCGACATCCACTGCCTCCTCCAATCTAGATCTATCAAATCATTACTCTCAAGTTTTATCCATGTATATATATGTAGTAGATTTGGCTTTGGACGGCTGTTTTTTCTATTTAAAAAAAAAATTTTTTAAAACTTTTTTTTGTTGACTTTATCTTTCATTTTTTTGGGTTATTCTTTCTTCATTTTTTGATTGTTCTTCCCTAAATATGAAGAAAACCTGTAACCTACGATTAAAGCAACCATCGATCAATCGGACATATGGAGGAGGTTCTAGTTCAAAGCATGGTAGGAGATGTTAATCCATAGGTTTGATTTGAGGATGCCATCTTTATCATTTCTTTAACATAATCGTTAATGCGGTCAGTGTTGTTCTTAAGCTGACGATTGGGCCAAGCGTCCCCAAACATTCCGCAAAGTATGACATGGGTGACGAACGGGTGCATTCACTGCACTAAGCAGCTCAAATTCATCAGTCAAGAAGAGCAGCTAAGTTCAAATTACATGCAAGCTCGCTAAAAGTCAGGAGGAGCTCATTTATTTTATTCATTCATACTTCTTAGTACACCAGCAGCAAAACGTCACAACGGTTCTGGTATTTTATTAGAACGAAATGAGCTCCAACAACCACAACCATTACATCGTACACCAGCAGCTGCCAGGAAACGGTGGGTTTTCCTTCAGCTCCTCGATCCTTACGGTAAGGTAAAACCTGAGAATAAATATATAAGACAGATCGATGTCAAGAAAACTAGGAAGAATTTGATGAATTAAGTAGATGGATGCATCATGGGCATGGCAGTACTCTACTCACTTCGGCATTTGTATCCCACAGGACGGTGAGCAAGTCGGCAACGCTTAGGGATCGTTATCGCCACTGCAGGCTTGACACCGGCCCTCTTTGCAGTGTTTGACAGCATAACAGCACAGAGGCAGCTCGGACTCTTGCCAATTTTCTGCACCTCTTGACAGCACCTAGCTGAAACCTTGGCATGAGCATCTTGTGAGGCCGATGCACATGGAGCCATCCTCAGGGCCATCCTATCCACTGGAACGCTACCGCATTCTCCGGCTCCGTCAGTGCTCTCAAGTCCTACCAAACATGCAACCACAAACAATCCAACAAGGAACAGGTACTTCTTCCTCGAGGCCTCCATTTCTCTTTCTTTTCTTTGCACCGAATATGCCTATTTATTTGCTTGGAAGTATTGTCTTTCATTATGAAAACTTCCACCTCACAAGCCGCATAGCCTTAATGGGGGCAGCACTACAATCGGCTTGTTGCCGCACTAACTCTCTCATCACAAGGTCTACCAATTCCACCTACTTCAATTCCATTGCTTTAATGATAGTTATATCCTTTACTTGAGTCTCTTTTCAGACTAGGTCTTTTCATTCCTATCGCTTCAAAGGGAACAACAAACACCTTCTTTCCAAGGCAAAATTCCATACCACCGACTACCAATAAACAAACGTAATAACCAGCAGTAAACAAACAAATAACGCAACGAATAGCATTACTTGTTCGATTCGGCCCCTGCAATCTAACAATGGACTTTGTGATTATATCGAGTGAAGCAGAGTCCTACCCATCCAACGCCAACATAGCCTCTGAAATTTCATAAATCATTTTTTTTAAAGAAAAAAAAAAAAAGAAAACGAAATTGATCGGTTCATTTACCTTGGCCTTCGGTTAAATTTTGAAATGAGAATCATTTACAAGCATGGATATTGGCATTGTCCAAAGAGGTCATCATGATAAGCAATCAGAATTTCCTATGAAAAACAGCTTCAGATAATCGAACTAACAATCATCAGTATAAAATGCATGTAGATATCTGAGCCCCTTAAAAGAGGACTTGATTCATGTGATAAAAGACTTCCCCTGAGGATATAAGATTCTTTTCTACAGAAAATACATCTCCTATAATTAATTCAAGAAAACACTTTCTTATACAACAATTGAACATTGGTCGCTATGTGCTATTCTACAAACTTGGGAGAAGCATCATATGTTTATTTTACATTCCAAGGAACTTCAAATATTATGGCAAATCAACCACCTAATAGTGAGCGCTTCCTGCCGAGTCTTCTAGGTTCATGCTTGACACGGGCTCTGATATCTCAACCACATCGCTGTTGTTTTTTCCCCTCACTTCTACTCCAAGATAGTCCGTCAAAACTTTCTTCACACCAAATCCACGACTGTGAGACTTTCTGCTGATGAATGGGGTCCTCTCCCCCTTTATTGGACCGCTCAAATCTGTGGGTGAGAAGTTTGGTGTGGAATAAGCGGACGCATATGGAGTGCCTGCGACAGGCCCTGAGTATGGAAGTGGAACATTCTTGCGGGAAACACTGACGGTGGGAACCGATGAGAACCGATCCGAGTGCCTACTCAACTCATCAACATAAAGCAGATCATCAATACGAGCAACAATGTTGAACGCAAGGCTCTCCAGAACTCTGGAATAACTTTCTAGAATGGATTTTCCAACATCCTGAACATTTGATTATAGAAGCTAGCTAGTCAAAATATAAAAGATCTTAATGCAAGCATAGTAAACGTTTGAGATAAGTTAATTTGATAAGGACCAAAACCTTGTTGAACTGGATTTTGCTGGTATCCAAAGTTGTCTGTGCAAGACAAGGGAACCTCTGCTTCAAGCATAGCAGGAGGCACTCAGCTCTATCAGCAAGCAATTCTCTTTTCTCTGCGTCCGTTATCATATCCTTGACCACGCCCCAGGATGATTTAAGGTTAGCACGGTTTGAGCTGTCCATAGGTCTGGCAAATGCCCTTCGACGCCACACGTAAATCGATGCTTCAATATGGTTGGCAATCTCTAGAGCTTGATGCTCGGAAGATAGATCAAGGCAGTTAAGAAGGCATTCTGGGTAGTACTGATCTGAAGTAATATAGCGATATATCACATCACCGAGGCATGCTCTTCCATTCTGTAATCCAAGGCCATGATAATGATGAGAAAATGTGTGGCATCTCGCAGAATGATGGGAGAAGCCATGGATACTTCCGTGTCCATTAAAAAGAAAATTATATTCCTTCATTAGTCATTATCATATATTGATGGCATGCAATAATATGAGCACCACCAGAGCATTGGATCCTATCATTATCATGTAGTGACGCAGACCATGAATCTAGTCAATATAAATAAGCGATCAAAAGGACAGACTGATGGAGGTCCCAAACCTTTGGGAGAGAGTCAAGATATGACTCAGGAACTTCCATTTCAGCCAAAGCATTGCTGTTGATAGCCATTGCAGCCTTCAAGATCTGGTTTGTGCATTCACGTTTGTGCTGCAGTTGTTTTCTTGTCTGCTCATGAAGGCCACCAGGAGGGACGTGAGGGACAGGAAGCCACCACTTCTCTTCTTGACGCTGAAGAGCTCTCCGGAAAGAGGCTGACCCATCAGAATCAGTTGCTAATATTCCTTGATCGACGTACCAAAATTCGGTGTCGCTAAAACTATCTAATATTTCCTGCGAAGAGTAAAATCTCAATAAGAAATTACCCCTTTCAAATTACGATCGAGAAAACGTAGCATCAAGACTCACAAGGAGCATATTGTCTAGTTTACGCAATGCTGGAAGGCTGGCATATAGATCAGACCGTGGCCTGCAAGTCATGACCTGAAATAAATGGAGCAAAAGGGTCAAGAAATAACAATGCAGAAATTTACAGAAATGGTGCGTTCAAGAGACACCTGAGAATTTCTCCAAGGACCCCACCATATATGTGGAAGAATTCATACTAGAGGATTGTATGATATGATACATCCAGTTAGATAAAAGCACAAACAAGCACACCTCTGAGGATAGAACAAACCGAAAACAAATTTGCATGCAGGCATAAGAAATGGAACATAGAGCCAAACTCATGGAAACAAAAGGTGAATTTAGTCCATATAACACAAGAAAATAGTTTTAGTTTTAGAGTAGCAATCACCTCAAGCTTGCTCCCATCAGGACATGTTTGCCAAGTGGGTATCAGTTCAACTATGTGATTACTAACACAGAGAAGCCACTCCATTTCTCTCCTCCACATGGACTTCTTCTCAGGCGTTAGAGGCTCTAGCCTCCAAAGCTGCCCGAAAATGGTGGCTAAAATAGGAGAAAGGAACAGGGGCAATTAGAAAAGAGCACATCGAATTGATTGAAGTACACAAAATGTTACAACATGAACAATTGTGCCAAGGAATATTTAGAACTGCAAACTCACCGCAGAGATTAGTAATAGCGTTTGAAATAGCCAATGCAGTGCACACTCCTTTCCCAGAGCCTGACATGTCTTCTCCGAGCAACAACTTGGCAAATCTTTCCTTCATCATCTCAATTTCTAATAGAATACAGGCCGTAACCACACAAACTTGAATCAACTATTTCAGCCAAACCACTATAGATTATGTTATAGCACATTGGCATTGACTTTAAAATCCATGCTGACACTAATAACACAATCAGACATAACTACTGGAGCCCCAGCTTTGACCAAATGTTGATTGAGAATTTAAATTTGTAAAAATATTCGAAATAAACTGATAATGGTGATGATAAATAAGAAGATGATGAAGAAGAGATCAATACCTGAAGCATGAGGCTTCAGCTCATCCTTTCTCTCATCGTGCTGTTGGCTTTTCTCCTCATCGCTAACTGGATGAGATTCTATGCTACTCTGCATTGCCCAACTCAGTGCTGCCAACTGCTTCGATGGTTCCTCAGAGCTCGAACTGCTGCTCCCATGGCTTTCATCCTCCACCGAGTCGCTGAGGGTCTCACCTTGCACAACAATGCCGTTGAACCCATGATCGCCGACATCACCCTGCTTCACGTCCTCCATATCGAGATCCCCCGACACCTCGAAAGCAACCCTGGCGCCCGTCTTCCTCAGGCCAAGGAATCGAGCTCTTCGGAGAGATCTAGAGGCCCAGGAGCCCAGAAATGAAAAGCGATGGAGGGCGGAGGCTCCACGGTGGGCTAGTAGAAGACAGTGATGCTTCTTACGATCCTCTGGTCGGTAGAAGGAGGGCCTCCTGGCCATAAGAAGACGAGAAGGCCTTGTGGGGGCTGCTCCATATCATTTTTCTTTCCTTTACTCCAATTTTTTTTTATAGGTGGAGGTTCGGGTGGCCATGATTACGGGCGCCTGCCCTCACACAAGATCTCTGTGACTGCGAGGGAGTCGAGTCGGAGGGCGAGAGCGCCCTCTAATTTTGAAAATATTTGCTGCAACGCCTATTAAATGAGAGGCGTGCATCAAGGGATCGATCACCGCTTGAGAGAGTCTCAGACGCTCTCGTTTATAGACTACCATCCCCTCTTCCTCCCTCGGCATTACAATTTAAGGGCATTCTTTTTTTTTTTTATTAAAGGTATTTGTTTTGTAACTATGCCTGCTTGAGACGAGACTGACGACTTGGAAAAACTTTGTAGCTCCAGACAATTCATTGCCTGATGATGCGATCGGGTACCACAGAGAAAAGAATAGGATCCAATGGCCCTACTAAATTATACTTTATTTCATATGAAACGAATGATGTTAATGAGGACTGTTAGATCCCCATCCACCTCATGAGATGTTCACTGGTCCTCGCCTTCTTTTTTTTTTTTTTTAAGGTCTAGAATTATTGTTGTTGCTGTTGTTTTTTTTATTTTTTATAGGGCAGCTGTAGCCGTAGTTGTTGCAGCATGTATGAGTACTTGTGTGAACGTGTGCAGAGAGAGATTTTGCACCTCATCAGCATCACACCAATAATTTAATGCATCATAATGTATGCTTTATCTTGAGGCTACCAAAATGAAGCACTTATCATGATGGCATCTATAATGCATCTTAGGTTGTATTAAAGATGATTTTCTTCATTCTACACTCAAATAGAACTAGAAAATAAAAGGAAGAGCCGGAAAAGAAATGAGGGAACAAAACAGCTCAGTAATTGTTTTTTTTTTTTTTTTTTTTTTGGTACCCAATTGAAATACAAAGAAGCATGCCACACGAGAGCACAATTTTGCGGATGCTTTACCTAATCATCTATTCTCATTATCCCATCAGATGCCTGATCCGCTGGCACCTGGCCCTCTATCCCATAAGTTGATTGGATAGCATTTATACAATTCCACCAGCATTCACCTCATCCTACATTTTGATGAGACATACGTTTATATTATTTCACATTATTATGTTGGCTCTTCTTTACCACATAAGAAGTTTATACTGAATTTCTGCACGCAGTCGTATATCTCACACATTTCTTTAAAGTCTGCTGCAGATTTCTTTTAGCACCATCCACAAAATCTGCAGCCATATTTAAGTATTCCGTTTTGATTAGCGTCTATATCGGTAGGAAACTTTCCCTGCCATGCTATGGTAGCCCCACGGGCATGATGACAAAACCCAAGCTTACTTGCAGGAAGGACAAAGACGACAGGCTTCTGGCCGACGGCACATCCGTGATTGATATCTTCAAATCATAAGCTTTTCGTTAGAGAAATTTGAAACGGAGCGTCCTTGGCGGCTCTGGGTTTCTTCAGAACAATTCGGCCTTCGTGCCTGCACATAGCTCAATCCCATCAAATGGAGTCCTCTAATCCTCTGACAAATCGCTAACAAGAAGGAAATCATAAAGATGAAACCCTACAGGCACGGATGTCGTTTGACATGCACTACTCGTCTGGATCACCCATCCTGCGTCTCTATGAATTGAATCCATTTTTTCCGGAACAAAGTTGGGAGTCCTAAGCCATTAAGTATTAACCATAATAATAATAAAAAAAGATAGAACAAAAGGTAGAGTGAATGCCAGATTGGTGGAATGAACATTCTTAGCTTTGAAAACACTGCCTTCCAAAGAAAACATGGCATCAAGTAATTGGTGGTTCCAACTTCCGCACCGGAGTCCTCAAATGGGCTAGTAGGACATCGCTGTGATGGTTGTTCACTGTTTTATGAGTAAAAGATGTAGGATCGTTGGCCATCAACCTTACTTTTGGCTCGATCATACAACCGATCCTTCCCACTAATCTAGACTGTTTTCTTTTCTTTTTTAAAAAAAAGTTCCGTCCAAACAAACATACTGACTCTGGTTTAGATTCTAAATGTCCATTCCCATGAACTTTCACAGGGCAATTTTATGCCAAAAATGATGAGCAATTACACACACATATATATTATGTGTCTATATAATTTAAAGATTTTTGTATCTATATACAAACCCATAGCTTTGATGCTGATGTTGTTCATACTTCAGAGGAAACAATCAGGCTATAGATGTTCATGTACAAATTTGATGTGGCACACATCAGAATCAACTTTTCCTCAACAAAATTTTGCTCTATGGGAGCCAGCGGTGGTGGCTTAGTCCTAGATAAACTGGGCTATCCTGATATTAGGTACAAATGGCAGGTACATATCTTTCTAGTTATTTAGGAGTTTCATGGCAGCCTTAGAGTTGTAAATTGAAAAGGTTGTTATGAGATTTATCTTCACCTCTGAAGCATAAAAACTGAAGTAACACATTTATGGCATGCTCAATCTCAGCTACTTACAAACTTTGGAGTGATGATCAACACCTGAGTGACAAAGACATTCGCTATCCAAAAGGAGATGAAAAATAGACAGCACAGTTCACCCAAACAGGTAGAA
This sequence comes from Calamus simplicifolius, assembly GCA_900491605.1. NCBI lineage: Eukaryota > Viridiplantae > Streptophyta > Magnoliopsida > Arecales > Arecaceae > Calamus > Calamus simplicifolius. Next base: position 58,665 of record UESW01002887.1, read on the forward strand.
AATCAAATCCTAAGAGATATTTGACAAGAAGCAGCCGATACAATTGGCATTTCCAAGCATAATGAAGAGCCGATAAAATTCAAGCTATCAAACTTTTACCTTTTCTCCTCTAGGCTATACTACAAACAATTCGAACAGCCAAAACTGTTTTGAAGAAATACTACTTGATTATCTAAACATGGAACAAAAAGATAAATTATTAAAATGTCCAGTTTCAGAGCATGCTATTTCTCTCAATGGCTGGGTTGCTCATTGTTGAGAGGTAAAATCGTCATTGCATTGATAACTGTGCGAAGGGGCTAAGGTCGGCCCTGACCCCTACTCACTACACTGTGCCCACGAGGAATGAGCTAACCAGTATAATTCGGCGAATCAAGCAACCCATAGCTCGGCCTTCCCGAGCTACCCATAGCTCGGCCTTCCAAGCAATCCATAGCTCGGTCCCCCCAAGCAATCCATAGCTCGGCTTCCCCGGGCAATCCATAGCTCGGTCCCCCCAAGCGATCCATAGCTCGGCTTCCCCGGACGATCCATAGCTCGGCCTCCCCGAGCAATCCTTAGCTCGATCCATCGCTCGGCCTCCCCGAGCAATCCTTAGCTCGGCTTCCCCGGGCGATCCATCGCTCGGCCTCCTCGAGCAATCCTTAGCTCAGCTTCTCCGGGCCATCCATAGCTCGGTCTCCTCGAGCGGTCCATAGCTTGACGTGCGCCTCCGCGGAACGAAACTGTTTCCATGTCCGACTTATTTCTTCTGTCACATCCCAGCCGCCCTCGTACCTCGGCTGCTCAAGCCGTGCTTACGCCCCGATAGCACGAACATTTGTACATCTCGGCCATCAAGGCCAGGTCGTCCCTCGACCGTCCGAATCAAGCCTCTCTGCGCCCCTATGAAACCTGGCATGGGAGAGCCTAAGTTCAGTATAACAGAATTCCAAACGATGAATCATATCGAGACATGGCCTAGGACCTGTAATAACGGCCTAGAACCTACACGGTTATCAGATCTTGAGCCGTCAGAAAGCTCCCCCAGCCGTTGATCCTCTAACGGACAGGATGCGGATCTTAGGCCTCTCAACAGCTTGATTCGAATCATCTTCGTATCCCAACAACCTTCGAACCTTCCAGAAGGCGCTCAAGATTAGGTGATTGCCTATAAATGGGACATTTCCAAATTCTTTTAGGTACGCGCAACCCCCTGCTCAGTCCTAGCATCACACACACTCTCTCTCTCGCTGCCCCTCCTCTCCACCATTGGCGCTCCGCTCGAGCTCCCGATAGGCCACCCCTGGAGAGACTCTTCAGAGGGGTCCTTCTCCCACATTTGTTGCCCGTTGATCTTCACTGACTTGAGCATCGGAGGGTCTTCCATGGAGGGCC